>JAQGAZ010001304.1:0-32228 GCA_034692225.1 Polydesmus complanatus | reverse complement strand
GAGAGAAAAAATGCTGTTCGGATTACAAGGGGTTTCGGATTGGCGGGGGTTCGGATTAGCGCGACCGCACTGTATTTCAAAATGTAATATAAACTTTTAATGACGCGAAAAGGGGAGGGAGTGAAGGAAATGAAAGGAGGAAGTGGTAGGTGGGGTGGAGGGGGGGGGGGTAGGTATGGGAAGGTGGGAGGGGTCAATAACATTTTTCATGTTTTTGAAGGTGAAAAATAATCGATGTTTTCGATAATAAAATGTTTGCGCGCGCACACCCCGACATTCGCATACGTATACCGTGTATAAATTAACATATTGCACGGGTGTAGGTGGCGCCAAAATGCGTCTCAACGGATATTAAGCGGTGGTAGTGGTAGTAGTAGCAGACGAAAACTGCTATTTTTATTACCTTCATTAAACTTGCTTTCATGTTTTCTTGTTGTTATTAATATTATTGCACCTACTATGCTCGTTTGCGCACTCCCGCACTTCCTTCGCGTCTTCCAACATTTTTTTTTTCTTCTTCTTCTTTTTTTTTTTTTTTTAGTGTTTGAAATTAAAGGGTTTTAAGGATGTGACTTCTTCAGTGTAATTTGTTTTATTTTTCTATGTTGAAAGAATATGTTGTATGTAGCCTAGATGTTTAATAAAGCGCAGCGCAAAACTATTATTATTTTAGTTTTTTTTTTTTTTATTATTTATTGTAAAGTTATCAAAATTATAGTTATTTTAGCTGTATATAAAATTGAAGAAATTTTGAGCTATTGAGAGGAACTATTGCCTCGTTAAGGTTTTTAAGAAATTAAAGTCAAATCTTTTTTTTTTTTTTTTTGTAATTCAAAGTTTTTGATTATTTATAAAAAAACTTCTGAATTTTTATTTTATATTTTGATTTTTTTTGTTAAATTATTAAATCGAAAGGCTGCGGGTGGTTAGGAGTCTATTCATCTTGTATGTTTAATTTGATGTCGCTATGTTATGTTCATACGTTATTAATCATTGCTCTTTTTTTCGCGTGCCCGTGTCAATATTGTTTGACAATAATTATTGGAAGAAACCTGTATTAAAAATTTAAATAAAATCTGTTTAAACAACATGGTTTTATTTTTTTTAAAGAGGGATTTGGTCTGTGTTGTATATTTGCTAGCAACATCTTGCCCTGTTTCTTTCGTTTTAATATCAAACTAAAAGGTTATTTTCAATTGAGTTAAACTTACTGAAAATTTGAGCGTACCCCATATAATTTTGCTCGTAGATTAAATTTTATTTAAAAGCAAAAAAAAAAACAACTTTCGAATTATCAAAATAGAAAAAACGTACAGCTATTAAAATTATGTAAAACATGAAATCGCAACGAGTGATGAAAAAACCCTATTTAATTATCATATTCGGAAAAAAGAGTATTATTTTTAGATACCGGTAGTTTTATTATTATTTTTTTATCAAAAAAAAAAAAGAACGAATCAAAAATATATTAAATTATAGTCAAATAAATGTAGAATACGAAAATTTTTATATTTAATATGTTGAAAATATTTCGGGCGCCATTTGCAATCATAACGCCGTTGAATGTTAATAAATGACGTAATAAGAGGTTTTCTAAGTAGTCGTTTCGGTTGCTCTCATCTCGCTCTTCTCCTGTTTAATAAAGGAATTAGCGGTTGAATTTTTCAATAGAAAAAGATGTGGAGATGTAGGTAGAACTTGCGTTACAAGCGCAGCGCGCGGGAAAGAAGGTGCTAAAAAGCTTATTTTAATGGATATTCACACTCACAATTATCTTCATCCAATACATCAGCCTGCCTCTCTCTCGCTCTTCAACGCTTCAAATTTCATTAAATGGCGTTGGCGGCTCGTTTAACGTTGCCCTTGGCACGCATTCACTTCGTACTAAACAAGGGTGCAAACTTGTTTTTTTTTAATATACAATACTGGGCTTTTAATAATGACGTAGTTGATGTGGATCTGATGAGTTGTGAATACTGAAAAATGTTTTTAAGAAAACATACTCGTAAAACGAGTGCATTGTGCTACTATATTACACCGAAATGTCTGTAATACGAATCGCATAGTAAATGAGATTATTTTTCTTCTTCTTTATTATAGAATTTTGATATCTGAAAAGTTGTTTCGTGGCTAGAAAAAACTCTTTTTCGTTTTCTATTTTTATCAGTAAGCTAATTTATACATTATAGGCAAATGAATATTACTAGGTAGGGTAATAAGCGCATATCCGTGTAGAACGGAATTACGACTATGTGGACCTGTAGTATCCAAAAATATCTTCTGTTTTTAGAGTTTCCGTATTATTAAAGGTATTACAAAAAATTAAAACAAGGTAAAACTAAGTTATACACCGGTGACTTTTAAAAACTTGCATAATTTAATAAAGGCAATTTAATTTCTTTAATAAGTTTAATGTGTGATGGTAGTGTACCAAGTAGAGATAAAGTTTTGTTAGTCATCTCAGCAGTTATCACTTTTCATCATAGACATGCAAAACTAAATTTTGTTTATTGTTAATTAGACGGAAACATTACCTATAAAGATTAATATGTAAAGCGGCCAGTATGAGCTCTCCACAACGTGTTTTTTTTCCCCCTTTTTTTAATTTTTTTTTTTCCGCTTTAAGCAGTTTTTATTGCTTTCTTGAAATTGCTTTCAGTTTTCGTTTTAAGCAGATTTCAGGTTTATGGCCATTTTAACGTTCCATTCCCAAGATTTGAACCGTTTACTCAGGTTTTCTTGTAATGCGGAGTCCGGCTTATCCAGGTTTTACGATTTTTATACACGGGTAAATGCCTCAGAATTAATTAATTATTATCTTTCTTGATTAATCGAATTGCCTATGGCATGTAAACACACTACTAAACTTTTTTGCTGCATTTACATGCAATATACGACATGTACTATAGGAAAACGCCCCTCCATTACGGTAAATGTGACGTAGCTTGTGAGTCGTTCTGTAGTACCGGTACGATAATAATAATTAATTAGGAAACTTTGAAGTTACAATAATATTTGTTTAAAATTTTAATTTCTAAAATGTGATTTAACTTTTAAATTATTTAAAATGCTTTAAATGGCCTTTGGGTGGTAATTTTAATGATATTTTCAACGTTTTAAAGGGTTAAAAGACTTACGTAAAACATTATTTTGTTGTATAAACAAACATTTCTTTTTAATTATTGCACGTAATAATTATTATGCTTATAATCATACTTAAATTCAAAATGAGGACGCAATTACTTGAGTAGGTTGCAACTATTATACTGTATACGTAATATAAATATTATGTACTTTAATGAATTACAAATATTATTAGTACGAGTATTATATGCTCTACTATGTTTTGTTTTGTTAAAATAAATTTTGTTTGAAAATTATTATTATTTTTTTTTTTTACATCGCGTTTTAGTTAGTTAAATAAAATGTGCATTTAATGGTTAGGCTTGTAAAGAGGGTTTGCGAAATTACGTGTAATTTATTGTGTTGATAATACAGTACCGGTACCTGTACTTCAGTTATAAAAATGGCAACAATTTTGAAAGATCAACGTAAATATTTTTCTAGCTAAAGTAAATGTTAGTTTAATCGCAAATTTTAAAATAAGTTTAGTATCACATTTCCTCGCGTATTTTTTTTTTTTTTTTTAATTATAAAAGTAAGTTGTTGTTTTTTTATTAAAAAAAAAACAAAGAATAAGTTAAATTGATCGTGTTTTTATTAACAATGTTATTAAATTTAGTTTGGATGAGTATTTTGTAATAAACGTACGTTGGAAGACGGCTGTTTATTTTTACTTTTATTTGATTACATTGTTTGCTTTGAGGCTTCTTTTTTTGGAGTTCCCAAGTGTGTCGCATAACGTCTGGCGACATTCGAGGTGACGTCATCTAATTATTGGCTGATTTTCCGTTAACAAAAAAAAAAAAAAAGTGCAGGAGCTGGAATGTTAATAATCGGATGAGTAAGAGTGTAAATTGCTTTTATTTGGAATTGAATGTAATGCAATGCAATGCGTAAAAGCGAATTTATCGGAATGTAGCGCATGAAACCGCCTAAATTACACGCGCACCACAAACTACTAACGTTAAATCAAATTTTTATCTGGATAAACGAGATTTCTCTTATCTCTTTCTCGCTTATTTCTCGCTATCCTCTTTTTCCCACTTTCTTACTTATTTTTATTTATTTATTTTTTGCTGTTGTCGGATGAGAAAGGTGATGTCGAGGGAATTCTTAATCTGATAAACAAATGACGTCATTTATCGATCGGTCACATATTTAAGTAACGCGCACTAAGCGTTTATTGTAAAAATAAAAATAAGTACGGTTTGTAGGTTTTTATTTAATTGGCTTTGACTAACTTTTTTTTATTATTATTATAGATAATTAGATTGATTTCAAAGTTTCATCTTCGTTTTGTCTACTTATCGGTACCCGTATTTGAGAAAAAAATTGTTTTTAATGATTAAAAATAATTGAACACAAAACACAGCAGAGCAACGGCAGACTCGGACTCAATTTTCCAGCTATAATTACAGTACTTTTTCATTTTTTTATTTTTGCAACATTTTTTATTAGCGGTATTGATTTTTGGGTTTTATTCTAAACGAATGACACAAATGAGTTTTTGCCAGCGTTAAAGTATAGATAATAGGCTTTGAATTGGTCATAATAGCTTAACTATTATTATTATATTTTATTCTTTATTATTTTGTTGATAAACATTTAACTTTTGTATACGGTAGGCCCTAATCAATATTATTAAAATTTTCAATAATCCGATTTTTTTATGATCAAACCACAGGGGTCTCGGGTCTTATCCAACTCGGATTACTTGGGCTTTTCCGTGTTTACTTATAAAAAGACGTAAAAACCAAAGGAAATGATGAATTATTTTTTAAATAAATTATAATTTTGAACCTAATTAGTATAAAGATTTAAAAAAAATAAGTGTTTTTGACAGACTTAGGATAAATTTGTGAACGGATATTATTATGGCTTAATGTTAGGCGGTACTCGTAGATGCAAGTATTACATTTTCAAGATTAATTAAGTTAAATATATTTTTCGAAAATTACTAATTTAAAAAACCGGATGTGAAGTTTCTCTCGGGTATGAATAGACTTTTTTTTTCTGGAAAAAAGAAAAAAACGTTTATCTATTCAAATTGACTGGTCTCGTATCTTTTAATTCAAACAGTACTTATTTAATTCGATCGATTGAAACTGGTTACTAATCGTTTTCCAAGAACGGCATATTAAGTTTTTTCTTAAAAAAAAAAAAAAAGTTGAAGGTTAATAGATATCACTATTGCTACGTTTTTATTTAAAATGATTTTAATTTATTAACTACACTCAAAAACCATAATATACGGTACCCAAAATTGAATAGAACTCACGTATTTTTATTTTTTAATTATAATGGTTTTATATACAGTATATAAAAAAAAAACATTTCATAGGGCTACTTTTCTCGTGAAATAGTGCAGAAATTAGCCGTTTGATATGATGTTAGAAAGCCACTGCCAGATTACATTGCACAATTACGTCGTTTTTACGTTGCATTAACTGAAGGTCGGCTTTGTCTTTAGTATTGCAATCACGTGGTACATAAAGTAGTGTGAAAACGTTGCTGACAGACAATAATTGAGAGTTATTGCCTAGTTACATTGTACTTGAATCATTGTTTTCGGTTATAAAAACTAATACGGCTGACCACAGTTTACTGTAAAAAGACGTTAATAATAACTTTGCACTTACTTTTGTTATGTATTATGAGCGTAAGAACAATGATTCAAATACAATGCAACTAGGTAATACATATTTATGAACTAGCGCGTGCATTTTAAAACTTTTTATGGTATTTTTACTTACAGTACATGTACGAATATTTATCTACTGGTATTTTGGGAAAATTGCTTTTGCTAAACCTTAGTGAGTTTCAGAATGGGAAAAATGATTAAACTTTAATTCTCAAGTTTTCATGTGAAAACAAATGCAGTTATGTGATGGTAACAAAGTATTATGGGTAAAAATTTAAAAATTTCGATTTTAAGCCGCTGTTGCCTATCGGTATCGATTCTAAGGCGCACTCTTTTCTCAAATACATGTATCTTAAAAACAGTAGCCTATAACAATTTCAGAAAATACCATGCGCTGTAATTAAACGTAACATGAATTTCCAATCATAATTTAAGTTGTTTATTAAAAGGTTTTTTTTTTTTTTTTGCGTGTTTCATATTATATGAAATTGAAATAAGTGGCTTACTTATAAATACTTTTTTTTATTTTTATTAATTTAGCTCTTTTATTTATTTATTTATTTTTTTTTTCGTTGAGAAAAACGAAATTATTCTACAACAATAAGAAATAAACGATGGAAAATAAGAGTGTAATTCTGAAAAGCGTATATTTATTTTATTTGAGTTTGTATTGTACGTGGAATTTATCCATTTAAAGCCGATTAGGATGAGACATAAGATTTTGTTTGTCTGCTCTTTGTATATATATTTCCTAAGAAAAATCGTTTATCCGTCGATTTAACGCTGCAAAGTGGTTTGAAGACGAACGAAAAAGAAAAAAAAGCGTTGATTTGTGTGGCGGCCTTTTATTTAAACACCATTTACAATCAAATTCTTTTCTTTTTTTCAATTCTTTTTCTTTCTTCTCCTTATTATTCTTTTTCCTCGTCGAATTCGACTCATCATCAGCATATACGCCGCGTAATACAAGTTCTTCTTTCTTTCTTTTTTTCTTACTTTGTTTATGTTTCGTTAAGGGAGATCATAAAACCAATTGCGAAGACGATGAAAAAGTGAGTTTTTCCTCTAAGGGCATTCGCTATGCCATGTAGGTGATGGGTGAGTAGGTGGGGGGGATAGGGTTGAGACGTCGAAGGGGAGAGAAGGATGGGTAGAAGAAAGAAGAAGCGTGAACAAACAGTAAATTTTGATGAGGATGCGCAATCCAAGCGAAAAATCATTTGCTATAGTTATTTGTTTGTTGTTTGATAGATATATATATAAAAAAGAGCGGAGAGGAATCGAGAGAAAAAGGTTGGAGGAAAGAATTTGTTGGTTATTTTCAGTAAACACTTCGCTTCAGCTTCGGTTTCAGGTTCGATTGGAGCGAGGAATATGTAGCTACATGATATTGGCTTGATTTGATCGCTTTTTTATTTTATCGGATTTTTTTTTTTTTTATTCCATCTAACCCACCCACTCATTCACCCATCTTCTGTCTACTTCCACACCCATTCCTCAAGCACCACCCAACTACGACGTTTACCTTTTCTATTTTCGTCTATTCTCTCTTGTTTCTGATCGAATCTTTCTTTTTTTATTATTATTATTATTATTATATGCCGTATTTCTATCAGAAACCATTTTACCGTTTACTCTTTGCTCCGATTTTTTTTTTTTTACCAATTTGCCTATTTTTCTATTTCAATTATCTCAGTGATGTCATCACGAGGGAAGAAACATTTTTGGGAGAAAAAATTACCGTAGATATTTGAACCATTTTTATTATTTTTTTTATTAGGTTAGTAATACTGAACCGGTAAAACGTTATTTTGTATCAACTTCTAAACTAATTCATATGTTACGACTTATCTCAAAATCTGAGAGACGGACGATACGTACCGTACACATCCCATTTTACTGCTTAAAACAAATAAATCATTAATATTATTATTATACCCAGCTTTTCCTATTTATCCTCCGTAATTAAGCCAACCTTGTGACTCGATATCACCACAGAGTTAAAAAAAACCTTTATTTTTTAGGCCTATTTATTATACTAACATAATATTGTTTATGAAATTTAGGAAATAGCATAATTTATATGTATTATTAAAGAAACTGCTATATTTAAACTTTTACGGTTGTAGATAGTTTTATTTTATTAAAATGCTTAATTATTAATCAATTTTTGTGTTGTAACCGTGTATTTTTTTTAAATATTCATTTAACGCATATACTGTATTGTAGGGATGCCACGAGTTGACTTATGCAACTTGAAGATGTAGTTTATTTTCAATTATTAAATAATATTTAAGCTTATAAATCAATTTATTTACAAATTTAAATTAGTTAATAAACTGCACCTGAGTTATTGTATAATTTAATTAGCTATTTAATGCGTTCCTGATCCCAATTCCATTTAAAAATGTTCAATTAACTTTTCCATTACCGGTATCGGTTTTGTGTACAGTTGTGAGTCCATGTGATGCATGCAACCAGAAATAGGTGGTGCATTAGAATTAAAAATACAGGAAATATGGTCAGGAAACCGTATAAAAGTTTTTAAATGAATGGAAGAAAAAAAAATGCAATCGATTAATCGATTAAAAGTCGGAGTTCTATAGTAGCCTACATGTACTGTATTTGAATTGAAAAGCGACTGTTCTCATTCGCTACTCTGCTTTTCATTCCACAAGCTGAATTATCCGCACGTTAACTACCGCAGCAGATGCAAGCAATCCCTTCATCAATTATTCTGACCGTGAAATCTAAGAAGCTTTTTAAAGCCTATTATGCATGAAAAGTTTTCGACTAATAGATTACAGCGCAAACTTTTTTATTTAAAAATTTAAATCATGGGATTTCATTCCGTGAGGAATTGCGGTAAATTCAAGATTTAAGTTGACAACAGCCTTGTATGATATTAGCAGCGATCATTTTTTTTAAAAAAAAAAAAGTCAGTCATAATCTGTAAAGTTAGAATCCGTAACAAATATCCTTTTTATTTGCCGGTGTAGAAAGAACCCGTACAACATACTCGTACATCGAAAATAATCTTTTTATTCTTTACTTATTCTTACAAATACGTTTATATCTTATTTTGATTATTACCGGTGTGTTGATTTTATATTTATTTTTTATAATTTTTAATCTCAGGTATATTATAACCTTATTTAATTACTTACACATGACATAAACATAACATAACAATTTTTTTTTTTTTTTGATAACATTTTAGTGGAAAATGTATAGCATTTTTTAATAAAAATATGTACAAAAACTAATACGCGTTTATGATTTTATCTATGACGAAACATTTTTTTTTTAATAATATTTAAGGGCGAATAGTTGGCAATGAAGATTATATGCTACTGGGAATTGTTATCGAAAACATGCATGTGTATATTCAATAATGGCATACCGTAAATTTATTCTGAGAAATATTTCTAATAATGCAGATAACATGAAGGGCAAATTCTTGTTTTTTCTACACTATAGTTTGTTTCACTTTTTTTTTCGTTTATTCACTCGGACTAAGACATCTGTAGAAACGCACACCAGAAGTACAGAAATGTTTGGTTTTTTTTTTCATACTAAAAATATGGTGAATTATTTTTTTATTTACAAAAAGGCATATTATTATTTGAAGGTTTTTTTCCAGTTAGAAAATTTTTAGTACAACTAACAAATTAATTACCTGTTTTTAAAACTCGTTTTAACGAGATTTCATTGTACACCGATTAATAGGCTTTTACAAATTCACTATTTTGCGGGTTCTTAAGCTTTGGCTCGTGAGAAACAACAAAATGACCGATAAGTATTTCGATAAGAATACATACAATAATTTCGTGATGAGTGAGCATTTTGTTCTTATTCTAGTGCCGACGCTTTTAAATCAATGCGCTATGTACATGTAGGCTATGTATCGACGCGATATCTTGTTTGGGTTTATGCTGGAAAATATTTTATTAGTTGTTGGATGAGAACCAGAAACGTTTGTTTTGAGTGTCCAAATGATAATAATAATAAAAAAATATCTATATAAAAAAAAGCGAGAGCGTAATATGCTCGGTTTACGTGTAGAAGGCGGAACTATAAGTTACGTGGAACGTGTACCACCCATTGTGATGTTTGTGTTCCGCAATAGGATATATAGATATCTACAGTAGGCCTACATGTGTATAGAAGTGGCTGAGTGATCGCATTTCTCGATTAATCTGACAACATAACTTATTTTGAGAGAAATTTATGGTGATCGTATTTTTAGGAGGAATCTGATCTCGGTGTCACGTGTCATCTCGACTAATTCGAATCAAGTGCGATTTTTACATCTTGTCACAGCAGCGCGCTCAGTGGCATTTTTTAAAATTCATTACATGTCTGCTTATAATTGGAATTTATTGCTGCTTTTATTGCTCATGTCTAATACTATTCCGGCAAAACCGAAATTTTTGAATTCTACAGTATTGTCTTTTTTTTTTTTTTTTGGAAGGAAAAATAATCGAAATAGAATATCCGGCAATATTTTTTCGATTTCAACTTAATTTTTTTTTCTTCACGTTATACAGTACTGTACTTTGCCATATAAAAGATTGTCAAAAAGAAAATAAATTTAAAATATTAATGTTTTATGTAATGCTAATGCAATATCTAATACAAGTACCTAAAATCACTCATGCTCTAGCTTGCAATTTCCGCGAGTTTATTTGTAACTTGTTGATTACTACTGCAGCTATACAAATTAAACAAGAGTTTTAAGATTCAGAATAATGATGGCGCAGTATACTGTATAATATAATATTGATGTAATATTTTTAGAAATACGTTTACAAGTGGTAATATCGGTAATTAATGTTTATACATATAATGTTTTAAAAAAATTTGTGTATGAACTCATATTTTAGAATTTGTTTACAAAATAAGAGTGAATAATATCAAATGTTTGGTTCTGGTCAGTGGTGTAGTGATTGACCAACTTACTCTTACCACTTTTGGATAGGCGAACACCTACAGGGGAGAAACGTTGTTAGATTTTATCTTCTCAGAAAACATATCTACTATTTATTATCTATTCATGAATTTGGCTATTGCATTTAACCATGTTAAAATGGCACGTTGTCTATTAAACTTCGGTTTATTGTATTGGCGTGGTTTTTTGGAAAGAGCATGTATATCATTTTAGGAAAACGTTTTCTTACTTGCCAAAAGTCTTTTTTTTCTTCTTTTCCTCGGCGATTCTTTTGTTTTGAGTTTTTTTTTGTTGTTGTTTTGTTTTATATGTGTGCTTGAAAGCCACTGCGATTGTGGACTAGACTCTTGAGTTAGAACTCTTCATTTTATCCTAGTGCATAGTCTTCGGTACAATAAACATGTATCGCGCGCCTTCCATTACTTTTAATTTATTTTATTGTCAGTCGCGAAAGTTTTTTTTTCTTTTTCTTTTAAAAAAAAACTGTGTTTGTTTGCTTCTTTTTAGTTGTGGTATTTCGACGCACTTGTGACGTTTGTCCGCCAAAATAACAAGCATGGGTGGTGGTGTCACCTGGCTTTTCTTTTTCTCCATTCTTTCTATTACACTCGCTTACCGCGCGTGTACATATAGCGCAGTGTGTATGATAAAAAAAAAAATGGTATAAAAAAAAAGAAAAGAAATGGTGACCCGAGAGATGACATTTATTGGATGTTGTTCCTTCACTTGCTTGGATTTCAATTTATGGAAGTCGATGTCTGCGAATCTAGTGGCACCTTTGAGAATTAAAAATCTCTTGTGTTTTTATGCTCACTCGTCAAACCGGCGTCATCTATTACAAACTTTTACTGCAGTATTTTTTAGGGACAAGTAAGAGAAATGGATACGAGAGGGAAAAAAAGTTTTATTAAACATTTTAAAGATCAGAAATAACAGCGGTGGTTAATTTAGTTAAATTAAACCAAAAGTGTGTAGCCTACATGTCTTTTAAACATTAGTAATGAGATATCGTTATGATACATTTTGTTATGAAAATTCATTTTAAGCTACCGTAAATTTTTCAATTTTCTTTTACGTCTGTTTCGTACTACGTTGGAATAATTTTGAACTTTACGTTTTGAACATCTATGCACTTTCGTAATGTAGTGTAAAATATACAGTAGGTCTATGCAAACTATGTACCGATAAATATTTTTAGCGAGACTTCAGTTGCGACAATTTTAATAGGTTGAAAGGAAATTATTACTGTTTCAAAAATGATCTAATATTGATAATTGAAGTTGCAATTTTAAATAATAAGAATTTAATTTTTAATACCAGTGCAGCATTTGGAATTGCATTCTATTGAATTTTTCATACTATTCAGAATTTCATAATACCACACTGCAAATTTAATAACATTTCGAAGCCCCTCCTGTAGCGAAGTATTACTGTATAATTATATATGGTTGTATTATGTGTTATAATTTAGCACAAGCGCACAATTTAAAATTTTATAAAAATACAAATTTTATAATTTTTGGTAGTCTTACTGTTGATAATATTTTAATATAGGTATTAAGTAGTAAAACTAATTAGGCTCGTATTGAGAATTTCGTATTTTCAAGAAAGTCGTAGTATAAAGGCTTTTGTACTAATGAGAATTTCAAAATACATAACCATGTAGTTAGCATGTTGCAGATGTTACTTTTATTTGTGACTGTTGCACTTTTAATAATAGGTTTTCAAAGAAATACTGTACATGTGTTGCTTTTTCGTATAACTTTTGTCAGTCGAATAAATTTGGATTTCAAATTTGATGTCATTTAATGTGGCGGCAAGTGGATTATACAGTACTGGTACTGTAGATGTAGTCGACATGATATGTTAGCAGGAAGTGATTATTATATTTTTGAAAAGTCAAGGAGTTTCGATTTATGTTTTCGCTCTGCTGCGCATGCGTGACATATCTAAATGTTATTAGTCTCATTACGGATGTTCTTTGTGGTCTCATGATTATATCTGGAATAAATTCTGACAACAAGCTTCTCTCTTCTTCGTCTTCATTTTTTTTTTTTTTTTTACATCGTTGATATACGAAGTCGACATTTCCGTTTCCGGTTATTTCTCTCTTTCCTACACCGTCTCCGCCTACTTCTTTTCGGAAGTTGACATTTCAGAGCGACTGACTTTGTGCACCAGCCCCGTGCATTTTTACCAGTTGCGGCGTCTTGACGTCACTACGTCTATTATTACTGCACTTTAGCGGTGGCCGTTCAATTCAATCGACCAGCTTTTAAACGGAAAACCGGAAAATATGAGCTATATTTTTGAAGACAAAAATCGTTTTATGCGATTGGTTGCGCTTTTTATTTTTGCGGTCACTTGGGGGTGGATGAAACGATCTTCGAGGGGAAAAAACAAACGTCGGCTTTGCTCGGTTTTTATTTAAATATGAAGTTACATTTAAATAATATTTTTTCTTATTTATTTAAACGAGATTTTTACAAAGTTTAAAGTGTTTTTGCAATAGTTTGTAGGTTTATTTATTAAAAATGTCATTTTTATTGGCTGTGCAACCACTTTTTTTGTTCAATGTATTTAATTCAGTACAGTATTTATATCGCATAATTTTTACGTTAAAAAAAATTATGTGAGCTTTATTTAGTCATTTAATTATTATTATATATTTTTTTTTAAATTTTATTATTGAAGCTCGTATCTATTTATTTTTTACATTTTTTTAGCTTATCTTGTTGTTGTTGATTTTTTTTTTCGGAGTCAATTATTATTTGCTGAGAAAAATATACAAGCTGTGAGAGTAAGTATAACGCAGAGACGAAGGGAGATGAGGAGGCGGAGCCAAGATGGTAGAATGCGCAGTTGAAATATCATCGGATATGAAAAATAGAAGATGAAAGTAAAAAAAAAAAAGAGAGAGAGAAAAAAAAAGTGAAATAAATTATAAATTTACATTTGAGGATATTATGCATATAGTGCACGAGTATACGGAATGTGTTAAGGGAAATAGAATAGGCGGGAACACGGCACAAGAGACGAGGATATATTTTTGAAAAGAATAGATGTTTTTTTTTTTTTTTTTGTTTTATTAGCGAAATGACGTTGGTTTCTCCTTTTATTATTCCTTGATAAATTATTTCTAAGAATAATAATAAAAACAGGAAGTAGAGGATGATAATAAGAAATGTACATGAAGTGAGTGAGTAATGGTTGCTTGCATCTCTTTCTCTCCGTTTCCATCATTCTGGTTTGGAGATGACAAAGAGGCGGCACTTTTCTTGTAGCTATTGACTTAACAAATGAGTTTGCGAGTGTTGTATCACTTGAGAAAAATGGAAAAGAAATGTTTGACAGCTTTTTAATCAGCACTTGATTACATATATTGACGTTGAATAGTCCAATTTACGTTATTATTAGCTTTTTCAATGGCACTTTGGAGCGCGTGTATGTGCGTGTGTGAACGCGGGGTTTGTTTTGCGCGTTTATTTACACCGAGAGAGAGAGAGAGAGATATGTAAATGTTCAAAGAAATGTGGTCTGTTTGTGGTTTGCTCTTCTCCTTGTGTTAACTATCTTAATAAGATTATTTTTTGGCTGCGTTAAAGGAACAGAGAAGGAAACGCAGTGCTTGCAAGTTATTAAGCAATCTTGCTAATGTTCAAATTAACGTTATAAATATGTTAAATATTGTTAAAACTTCTAATAATTTTGTGAATTAAGAATTTCTTAATCAAGATTTAATGACTTAATCCTAATTTAAAACTATAAATGCTAAATTTTGTCAAATAAAGTTTAGGAAATCGTTTTTCTAGCTCAAATGAATATTAAAAAATATATATATGCGCATGCGCAGGTCTTTCTTTTTTTTTTTTTTTGTAGCGACAATACTAATAATTTACATAGTTTAAAAAATTGAAATCGGTATGAAATGAAGATTAAGTAAATGTCGATCATTGTGTGACATTTTACGAGTATATTTTTGATGTTGGCATTAATAATATCTAGTCTTTTTTACTTGGTTTAGAAAAAGATTTATATACAGGGTGTACAAGGCAAAATAAATACCAAATATATAGGTGAAAGTAAGGTTTTGAATTACTGAATTTAAAAATAAGAGTAAGCGTACATTTATTTAACATTTTTCTTATAAATTTAAAGTGAGGTTATTTTGTTAGTTGGAACAATTAATTCTGGTTGCCAATGCGATCGTCGGAAATAAATGGCTTTCGAATTACACCAATAAAGGAAAACAATTTGGGTCATTAAATTCACCATCAAAACAATGGATTTTTTTATCTGCAGTAAACGCAAATGGTATTAGAATAGATCGCTATAATAATGTACAGCACAACAGATGTATTTTTAAAATATTTTTTTTTGTTAATTCAAAATAATGCTGCAAATTTATTTAAAACGGTATGTGTAAAGATGTGTTTTCCTTAGTTGAATGACTGAACTATGCGAGATTCAGAACTGTTAAAAAGAAGATAAAATGAAATGAAATAAGATTATTGCGATTAAAATGGATTTTTGTTATACTGTACATGTATGCAGTGCTCGCGTAGAATTTTGTGAATAAACTGTAAAGTTTTCTGTACATGATATGCGTTGTCATTTAAAATGCATTCAATTTTATTTCTATTGAATTTTACCGGAAATCAGAAAAATATTGTTGCTAAACAAGATATCGAAAAGTAAAAAAAAAATATATAAATATATATATACATATATATATATATCTATTTTTAACAATTGCGATCTTGCTCTCTACATGTATTTCAATGTTTGGAGGGCGGAAAACTAGCTTGTTTTAAGCGTTGAGAAGCAAAATGAACTAAATGAGAATATATTTCATGAAATAAGAGCTCGCAAATCTTAACTTTTGAAAATGTAGCTTTCAGTATCTCCAACATTTATTTTTTTTTAAAATATTTTTTAAAGAAATTTAATTTCGTTCATTGTGTAATCATTGTTTTAATTAATAAACATTTAACATAGAATTTCAGCAATCACGTTTCATCTTTTATTTATTTATTTTTTTTATTATTTTATGTGTTTGGTATTAAGAAAACAGATGAGTTTGTTTGAAAAACTCCAAACGATAAGGTATTACATGTGGGTATTTAGATTTTAAAACGTGATGTAGAAAATGAATTAAGAAAATATATTTTTTTTTTTGATAAGCAAAGATGGTTAATTTTTAATTATTCAGAATTAAATCAAGCCATAATAATAATATTTCAAGTTATTTTGAGAAAGTGACCTTTGTTCTGTTTTAAAAAAAATTAAATGGATACGTTTTTGTTAGGACAAGTTATACTTTTTAAAATTATAAATGCATAAACGAATTTTTGCTATACTGTACTGGTATCTTTATTAATTTTATTTAATCTATTTTTTAATTTACAGTAGTAAATGAACTTAGCGTTAATTTATAGTAGCAGTTTAGCAGTAGCAACTATCATTTTAAAAAAATGTAGATTGGTCCATTACCTTGGGTTAATCCGATCTGCTTCTCAACCATGTACAGTATTAATTTTATAAAATTTAACTCAATCCAAAGATCGAAGGTTATGACTTAATCTATTTTGAAAATGAAAAAAAAAAGCCTTTTAAAAGCTTAAATATTATTGGAGTATTAAAATTTTAATAAGGTTTTTTAATCAATATAACCAAAACATTTTATGAGTTTTAATCTAAAAAAAAATATAACAGTAAAACTAAAATGTAAGTTGCGTATTTTTTTTTTAGCAATAAAACGTATTTCAATGGAATTTATCATTATATTTATAAACATTCGGTTTAAAGCGCGCGAGATTCCGCAACGTTTGCATACATTTTTTTTTAAATCATTAGAAATTTCCACCCGTGCATTTTTTGAAGTTAGAGCCTCATCGACTTTTTTATATATTTTTCCCTCTCACACGACACGCACGCGCCATATTTTGTACTCGTGGTTACAAATTAAACGCGCTATATCCGGCGGTTCATTTCATCCATTTCCGTCGTTGCACTCGCAAAGTCAGCTAAGGTCTTTTCCTCCGGGCTCTCTTAATGCGTCTCTCGAGATTTCATGACGTCACATAACTTTACATTTCGCAATTAAATCATATAATTATCGCGGGGACGTCATCTAGTTTGGAAAGCGTGGGATAACGAGCCTACGGGAATATTTTCCTCTCCGAATAACGTCCCCGGTCTTGCTTATTCGATCACTTAAAGCAGTTGGCCGTGTTGATTCTATTTTGAATTTCAAAACAATATTTTTTCCTTCGTGTTTATTATGTTCGAGATCGCATTTTCTCCAAATTTTTCCTTCCCATCCCTCCCCTCGCTTTTTCCTGTCGTTTCTCCATTTTCTGTTTATTTAGTTGGGGAAATGGGGAGAGAGCGAGAGGTTGGGGAGTTTGGTTAGATGTGTGTGATTCCCTTCGACGACGGTGGCGACAGCGCAATTGTCAGCCACAAACGTGAACTACAAATGTTCAACACATTATTATAAAAAATAGAAGAAACGAGATTGGTCTGACGAGTGAAATTCCATTTTCGAAACACGTTCTTTTTGCATCTTTCTCTCTCTCTCTCTCGCTACCGACGGTTAGGTGATGTGGTAGACGTACTAGACGAAGGTGTATGGAAAGAAAGTGGGTAGTGACGGAGGAGGATGAGTCAAATTGTGTACATGTACATGAGAATGAAGCAAATCACGAAACGAACGCAACTAACGACTTCTGCATTTTGCATTTGTTGCTTCCGCATTTCACGTTTTCACAACAACAAATTTTCAGACGTCGACATTTTATCTGTCACCTTTTTTTTTTTACTCTCTCTGTATCTGTCTTTCTACCTCTCTCATCTCTCTCTAGCCTTCCTATTTCTGCTTACTTTCTCACTCACTCGCTCACACTCAAATAAATGTGCGATGGAGGAAGAAAAAAAAAATATATAAAAATTTACGAACTGAAAGGAAAATGTGTAAGAAGAAAGTAGAAAAAGAAGGTGTCGGTCGGTCGGTGACCGAATACGATGACATCAGAACGGTACCCTTCCTCCCCCCCCCCCCCCTCCTCCTCCGAAAGAACAGGTCTCTCACTCGATGCGATCTGCTTCAATTCATATTTATAGCACTAAGATATTTATGACTCACGGAAGGAAAAAAAAAATGCTTTGTTTATTTTTTCCTCTCTCTTTGTCTTTCGGTCTATTTTTCTCACATGTAAATTGCATTTTGTATTTTATTTCTACTTGTATTTTCAAACATTTATAAGATGCAACAAATGCTCGCGGAGAGATAGCGCTACGTTCGTCTTAAGGCTTTTTCTCTTCGCGCAACTGACTGACTTTTATGACATTTATTCGATAAGAAAATATTGACGCGTTTGATTTTATTTGGAAAATTGTTTAATCAAAATGGGACTTATTATTTTTGGGGCGTTTTCGTTATTAAAAATTTGTTAAAGTGTGAGTTCTTTTTTTTTTCTTTTGGTGAAAAAAAAAAAAAAAATGAGATAAAAATTTCAGAAGTGGACAAAAATAGATAATAAGAATAAAGCGATTTTTCATATTCAAGATAAAGGACTAGAAGATGATATGAATCCTCAAGTTTTCGTTTGCTCGCGAGAATTGATTAGACTTTTTACCATTTTTCATACAAAATATTTATATGTATTTTTTTTTATCTGCTGTTGGATGAATAAGACGGATTTGTCATGGAGTGAGTGGTTCGATAGTTCAAAAGTGATTCGTCTTATCGCTTTTAAAATTCTCAAAGAATATTCAAATAAGTAATGTCCTTTGCCGATTAATTTTTGAGATGTCTCGTCGAGAAGAAAGTCTTTTTCTTTCGATAAATAATGCAGTTTTATTCGGATACGTAGTCAGTTAAACTGGGGCTGTTAAGGTAAAAATAAAAAGTTTTACATTCAAAAGTGGAACAATTCAAATTTGTGATGGACAAACTTTGTAAGTTTATTTGGTTTTAAATAATGATGCATTACTGCTTTTTTTATTTTTTTTTTTTAAATAATTAAATAAAGGAAACGTGAATTTGGCTCTCAAGTTATTAATGAATTATTTGTACAGTATAGTGTTTATTGTGCTCAATTCATTTAGTTAAACAATGTGCTCGTTATTGAACAATTAATTATTCATGATAAATTAAATTTCATTTCTACTGTATTGGCATTAGTACAATACTTTTCAAAACAAAAGGGTGGGTTAATATAGAAAAATGTTGATACTGCGAAATTTATTAGAGATTCCGGTTGATAGTATGAGCGAATAATGTAAATAAATTTAATTATAACGATGTACAGTACATTTTTTCGGATATTTTAATGTGGTTATTCTATTAAAGATTAAAGTACCGTATGCAAAATTCCAAATATTTTAGAGCCTCTTTTAACCTGTTGTAGGCTATGTTGAAATTAAAAAGTGAACTTGCCTATTATTATTATATTAATGGTTAATCGCCTAATTGTTTAAAAACTAAGATTTTTGTACGAGATAAATAAATATTTATAAAAATAAATAATATTAAGTGGGAAAATATCTAAAAATTTACATTACCGTAATTAAAATTTTATTTATTTTTTTCTTTTTCAAAAAAATTAAGTTGCTCTGATGTTGGTAAATAGAAAACATTTATAGTTAAAAAATAAATAATGAAAAAACAAATGCAGGCGTATTAACATTTTTAATAAACTAAATTATTTTATTTTACTGTATTTTTTTTACTAATATAAATCTATAGTTTTATATTTATTCTGTCCTTGAGTGAAGAAAATAACTAAAGAATTGCTTTTTTTTTTTTCAAAAAAGTTTTCAAACGTACTACCGGTATTGAAAAACATTTTAGGTAGTATTTTAAAATTTGTAACTATTTTTTATTTAAGTTTATTGTTATCCCCCTGATAATTTTTTTATTATTATTATTTTTATTTAACAAAAATGTTGTTCATTGTTCGTTTTTTGAGCTTCGTTGTATCGATGTTTTGCTGCAATTCTTATGCAATTAACTTTATTTATCTTTATCAATTTATTTATTTTTATTATTTTGTTTTTTTACTTTACAATTTAGTACTGTACTACGTTGCTATGTGCTTTTGTTAACGATTTTCTTTTTTCTTTTTTTTTTTTTTTTTTTAAAAAAAAGTTTAAGTGAATTTTTAAAATGATTATTGAAGAGCTGCGCATGCGTCGTACGTTTTTTTTTTTTATTTTTTTTAAAAAAAAAAGCTTGTTTAGATTTTCCATTCTAATTTTTAAAATCGAAATTACAACGTTGTGTCAGTAAAGGTTTTTCGTATTTATTTCGGTGCATTATTTTAATCTACTTAATATTTCACTATAATGTTAACGATGATTTTTAATTGTGTTTAACGGACCAAAAAGTGGTTTTGGCATTTAACCTCAACAACGATAACTCCAGCAAATAGCAATGGCGCATAAAAAAGCCCAGAATTAAATTTGAATAAATTCGAATGCTGTATAAATATTTTTTTTAAAAAAAAATTCTTTAATATAATATGTTTTACTTTCTCGCGCTGCGTTTTGAGGCGAATGACTTCGGTGTTGAGTGCGATTACGGCTTCATCTAATTTCCTGTAAAAAAAATAATAAATAAATGGAAATCTCTCAAGGTGCATGCGCGCGGGTGTGTTTTTTCACCCCTCATCTCGCGGGTGACGTAATAAAAATTGTGCATCTCATTAAGCGATAGCACATTCGAGTAGAAATAAGGTTGGGAATACATTCGCAGGTTGCTGTTGATGATGATGATGATCGTCTTAAATAAAATTCTAACGTATTAAGCGTGTGCGGAACGGACGATGCTAATTTTAGCGTCAAATTGTCGTTGTCGTCTTATTCGTCCGACGCGTGTGCACTTAATTTCCTCTTTTAATAGTTATTTCGACGAAACACGCAACGCAAGCGAAACGCAAAATGGGTAGATGGCGTTTCGAACATATTAGTTTCTGCCTCGTCTTTTAAGCCGCAATCTCACTCGACTTATTAACCCTTTGCTTTTTACAACGATGAAAAAGGAGGGTAAAAAAAATTTGCTTAAGAAGAAAAAAAATTGCGCGTGTTATATTATTAAACTGCATTTACGATTTACATGTATTTAAAATCTATTTTGTTTTGAAAAATCGAATATTTCTAGTTCAAATAGCTTTAGTTTCAAAGCGAGCTATCAAGAGAAATGAATACCAAATTTAATGTTATTGAGACAATCTATTTTAATCTACGTGTATAACGGTACTTTACCGTAGTCACAAAAAACGTGCATCCAACTACATTTGTATGAAATCGTTTTTATAATCTAAATATTTAAATGCCGCATGAAAAATTATTACTTTAAAGACTTTTTTTTTTTGACGTACAGTATATTGTGCTATTCTGTGCTTAAAATATTTTTTTCCGGTCTCAACACAAGTAACAAAACGCATCATAACCACTCACCTTGCCTGGCTACATGGACTCCAGCTTTATCTCAAGCCCGTTTTATACGTTCAAATTTCAACATCCTAGACTTAAATTATGTAAATTACAAATATATGGGGTGTGATGCAAGAAAAAACCATTTTTCAATTTTTTTATTGATTAATTGAAAAATACTGTATTATTTTAAAAGTTGATAATAAATAAGTACAGTAAATGATTAACATATTAATTTTTATGAACATTTTTTAATTTATTTAAGAAATTTATTCTTTAAAAAAGAAAAGTGAAGACAAAATTCGCAGTTTTGTTTTATCGATTATATTTTTGTACCAGTATATATAATATTCCTGACGGGAACTATGAACTGAATTTATTGTTGAAGTAACGATTTTTGTTGTATTGTACTGAAGTTGATTTTCATGAAAACTCATACTTTCAACTGAGACTTAACCAAAATATTGCACGATGAATGCTCGCTGTGCACAAATTTTACTGCGTATTATACAGTAGCATTATGCAGGTATCGTGTATGCATACGCATTCAAGAGCTCGAGAAGTCACTGATACTGTACTCATATTTTAAAGAAAAAATAAATTTACAATAAAATAATAAAAAAAATAGTACACATTTTTTTTATTGAAGTAGTAAATTAGTAAATATTATTTTTATTAAATTAATTAGGTTTTACGATGTTGCGCATTTGCAATTATTATTAAAGTGTAATAGCTCAAATATTGGGATATTTTTAAAATGATATTATTTTAAATACTAGTAATAATCTACAAAAATGACACAACTCAAAAATAGTTTTTACTTTTGGTTTGATGGAAACCCTAAAAATGTCACAGCTCGAAAAATGCGGAAGTTACAAACTATGAATGACTAAAGTTTAGTTTCATGCTGACTCCACCAGAAGTTGATGAAGGAAATAGGTTGTTGTATTAATATTTTTTCAAAAGTTTTTTGCGTTTTCGGAAAAATGAAGTATTTTTGAGTTTTGCTATTTAGCGCTACTTTTAGGCAAGTTTTGACTTTCATAATATTTTTTTGAACATTTTCCTAATTCAGTAATAATGCTACCAGGTGGCGGGTTTGGAATTCAACTACATGTATTTGTTTTATCGTGTTTGTCCGTCCATATCTTCGTTTCCAAATTTTTTTTTAGATTTAACCGTCTAATCCGGTTAAATGTTATTTCAACCTCTGCCCGTTCTACGCGCATTGAATAAAAGTTTCAGCATTATTCATATTCTTTTCTAAGAAAAAGCAAAAATAATTGAATGTTTTGACTTTTGTACTAAGTTGGGAATAAATTTATGCTCCTTAAATTGAATTGCGCGTCTTCTTCTATCGTAGTATTTGACAAGACTATGCATAGAATAAAAGATGGCGCGTCGGTCTTTTGCCTTTTTTTTTTTTTTCGTTATTTTTTTTCGTCTTTTTTTTTTTTTTTTGCCTTATCTTTTGCTGTTTCCTTCCACCAAGCTTTTGTTGTCGCTCTTATTGTTATAGTTGGTTTTGACACTTGAAACGTTGCGCTGTTTTGTTGTTTATGTTTTTATATTTGAAAAACCAAAACCCCACTCCCCCCCACATTCATCCCGCTTCTATTCTTCTACCCTATCTGCCCTTGTCTAATTTTTTTTTTGTTTCATGTGATCTAACTTAACTGGAATTGTGTTGCCGAGCTGTAAGGTGACGAGCAGCCGTTGCCTGGCACAGTGAGGCGGTTGGGTGTTTTTACGCTTTGTTTTGTAAGCGGCGTCACGTCCAATTTATCATAGACACGTGTCTTTCAACAGAAAAAAAAACCGCTTTAAACAAATTATTTATAGGTGTTTTTCTTTTCGATCATTTAAACACTATTTATTTATTAGTGAAAGCCGCGTTACGTCACAATGCATATTGTTTAGATAGACGTATTTTGACTCGTTTGTTTACATTGTATATTATATATCAATAAATGACACAAACGAGGCACCCATTTCCAAAGTGGGAATCATGACGTTTGAAATCATTAGCAATAAAGAGTAGTAATTCATTTTATTTTGCATAAGATTCTTATTAACAGATTAAGTTAAAAAA
The DNA here is from genome assembly GCA_034692225.1 of Polydesmus complanatus. Taxonomy (NCBI): domain Eukaryota; kingdom Metazoa; phylum Arthropoda; class Diplopoda; order Polydesmida; family Polydesmidae; genus Polydesmus; species Polydesmus complanatus. The sequence goes on along the minus strand of JAQGAZ010001304.1, from coordinate 8,981 downwards.
TAGGACGTTTTGAACGAATTTTAAAGCTTAAAAATAACTTTTTATAGAATGTTGTTGTGGGTTTGATTCACTTCAACAGGGAAACATGTTTATGAAACAAAGGAATAATATGAGCAGTTTAATGTAAGGTTATCATTGAATAGTGTACTTGGTTCTTGGCAGCACACAAGCAAAAAATGTTTCAAGAGTAACAATTCGCCATTAATCCATATTTGAAGAGGAAAAAAATGAACTTCGATCACTTTGTGATTGGGCGTCTCAAATGTTACACTTAGTTTTACGAGTAACAACTGTATAATATCAACAATTTATTTCCAAGTAATTTCTGGTTTTGAATATTGTTATAGATTTTTTCTTGTGGGTTTTTGTTTACAGTTTTTCAATTTTTTTTTTTAAATAACATTCGAAATTTGAAGCTTTATTTTTTGTTACTATTATTATTAGTATTATTATACAGTATGAAATTATAATTATTTTAGCTAATGCAATTATTTCACACGCTAATAGCGTGACAACTGTCAACATTAATTTTGTTAGTTAGAATTAATTTCTATTTTGTATTTTTTTACGATGGACTGTCATGCATGGTAATAATTATAGAAAAAAACCTACACTTTTATTTTTTAGAAAAAAATTGTTTACCAAATTTATGCTCTGTGTGTTGAGAATGTGATTATTACACTATAAGTTTTTCAGTTTTAAATACCGGTAGTAGGTTTTATTTTAAAATTTTGAGCGTTTTTTATTTTTTGATTCAACGCGCACATACGTAAAAAAAAAAATTAGGCTACCGTTACATTTAGTTATTTTCTAAGGTTATAAATTTTATTTACGTAAATGTTTACAAGTCGACTAATCATTTTAATTTGGAACAGCTGAAAGTAATTGTAAAAGATGGATTTTCAAAAAAAAAAAAAAAGTTTTGGATCTAAAATGAATCATAAGTTATTTTATTCGTCAATTAACTTGTTTGCTTTGCTCTTTTACATATCAAAGTTGCGAGTTAATTTATTTCTAAAGCTAGGATTTGTGCCGCGCGTAGAGGAATGGCGAAATTCCAGCAATTGTTTCCCTATTTATTAATGAAATGACGAAGTAATTTGATATTATTTAAATCGGCGATTTCCTTCGCGCTCTTCTCCCTTAATCTGTAGAACTTGTAGACATGACATCGTAGAGCGCGTGCGTAAATTGTGCTATTTATGTAATTAAATTTCCTAGTTGAGAACTTGCCAAACATTTTTTGACCCGTATCATTTGCAGTCGACCTTATCTTCATTAACTTTCTCTCCATTCTTCCTTTATTCTTCTTCACTGTGTGTGTCTTGTGTGTGTGTGCAGCTGTGAGTGATGGATCTGCAGCGGGAGGGCGCGCTAAATAACTACCAATAACAGTATCATTATTTTATCTATTACAATAAAACAGAAAACCAGGAGAAAAAAAAATTCTCGTTTAATATTTTTTTTTTATCTATTTAATTTTTTGAATCTCAGAATGATTTTTAGCGCCGCAATCGCTGTTGGATATTTTTCGTCTCCTTAAGTGAAGCTTTAAGGTTTTAACTTCGCTAAAGTGAAGGGCTATGAATATTCAAGTGAGCCCACTTCATTTCTCATTTGCATATACTTTTTTTTCTTTTTTTTTTCTTTCTTCTAAACTTATCCCATTTTTTTTTTATTTTTTATATCTTGGTTGTATTCGAATACACGGGTCTGCATAAGTTTGTTGAATATAATGTACATAATAACGTAGAGGGAATTTTTTTTTTCTTGTTCCGTTTCAAAGTTTGCAATGTACCTAGTGATGATGGCAGCAGCGCATTTTTCTGCCCTTTTCGCATGTCTCAATGGTTGCGTCTGCTACAACACATAATACACACGCCAAACTAGAAATATATACGAATAACTTATGCATATATATATATATATATATACACTGTATATATGTATATTGGAGCGAAAAGTGAGAGCTGGAAAAAGTGAAAGAAAAAAAAATGTATAAAGAATATCGATTTCTATGTACTTTGAAGACTGTCCTATATATTAAGATATAAATATAGTGTCTGAGCCCTTTGTGTGCATTTATTTACACCTATAACACATACTGCGCACGCGCCATTAAAATACAATGCGTTCATTATCTCTCGCGTAGAGGAGAAAAATTACATTTTATCAATTTTTTTTATTAGAATTTCAGCTATACATTTCCAAAATTTTTATTTTCGAAAAAAAAAAAAAAGGGTTCTAACTTGAAAAGCGGAAGCGATACAGAGTAGAACGCAAATTGTTTTTCGCGAATATTAACAAAAAAAAAAAATCAATAAAGCTGAAGTGTTTATCATTCTATATATTTTAATGAATAGAAAAATTTTTGAAAGATGAAAAATTAAAAAAATATGTTTTAAGATAATTGCTTTTAATTTTTTTTTTTGTAATTTTTATCTTTTACATATTTTGTTTGTGGTTCCTTTTTTTTTTTTTTTTTAAATGTATTATTTATTTTTGTAAGCTAAAAATGATCTTTGACTTAGTAGGAATGTGTTGAGAAACGATTTCAAGTAATTTACTAGTTTTGTTGTCGAAAAATAAATAAATAAAAAGAGCAGTGTATATTTTGAGGATGGATGGATGGATGTTTGAGTGGGTGACGGATGAGTTTAGGTGATAGAAAGGGGGGTGGGTAAGGGTGGAGGGAGAGAGATTGTAGGGCGAGTAAAAGATGTTAGGATTTTGAGATGAGAGATTCAATCGAATTTGCATATATCAGTTGCGACGATGACGTTTTCTCTCTCTCTCTCTTTCGGCGTTGAATGAACAGAATTGGATTTGTTGATGCGTCGAAGCAGCTGATGTCAACAAAAGAGAAAAGAGAAAGAAAAATCAAGTCAAAATTACCTTTGGGTAGACCACGCCTCCTTCTTCTTCTCCTAAATGGAAGAAGGAGATTGTGGGCGGAGAATGTATATCAAAATAATTTTTTTTCCGCCCCATTCTACCTTTCCGTATTCATCGCCTACATTTTAAATAACTTGATTAACTTATCACCGGGAAGAAAGGAAGGGGGGAAAAAAATTATTTGACGAGTATACAAAATAGCTTCTAATTTTTTCTTTTTTTTTTCTCTCTCGCCTGACATTGCTATCGACATTTTTCTCCCGCGTTCACCGCATGACGTCACTTAAATATAAGCTGATTTTAGGTTTTTATGTTACAAATTTCATCGCTCTTGCGTATCAAAAAATAGAAAGCAAAAAAAAAATCTTTTTTGATCTCCAAATTTGGTTAAGGTGCAATTCACGAACATTTTCGCTCGTAAATTGTTGTCAGCACTAAGTCGGAGTGACGTCACTCATTTTTTTTTTTCGTGTTTCTTTTTAAGTAAATAAATAGAGTACTTTATTAAAAAAAAATTTTTAAAAAAAAAATCTGGCATTTATGAATGCTAATTACCATGACGTGACGCGGTGTTTTCTTTTAATTTTATGAAAGCCAAAGTTTTGTAAACGTCGTTTTTTTCCTCCCTACAGCATTTATTTTTTGAATTATAAATTATATTTATAACATTATTTTTTATGGTTTCTAAATTTAGTATGAATTATTTATTTTGTTTATACTAATAATAGTTACTACTATTAAAATATTAACTCACGATTTAAATAGACCAGAAGAATTCTGAGCATTTAATTTTTTTTACCTGTACTTAATTGTGGATTAAAGAGAAAATTGTATCAACAATAAATTATGAATTAATATATTAGTAAATAATCGTTAAAGCTTTGTTTTTTTTTAAGGCAAAAAGTAATTTATTTTTTTTAGAATTAAATACTAAAAAAATGGATAATAATTTTTTTTTCTTATTAAATTTTAATTGATTAAATTTTGATATTGATTACTAATTTGTCATATTTTTTGTCTGTTTTAGGTAAGAACCAATTTTTGAATATATACCTTAGAAAATATACGACTGAAAGATTTGGAATGCCGTAAGTCCTTTTTATAATTTTGCTTATTTGCATCGCACTAATTAGAGCCTGAAAGGTAAAAGCCACTTACTGGTGAATTTTTCTTTTTTGAAGAGCTTAATAAATTAATTCTTAAAATATTGGCCAAAAAGATGCGGGAAAGTGCATTTAATCTTGGAGCTTTTAGTATAATTATTAAGCTTTAAGCTTCATCACTACTGTACTGCTGTACCATTTTCTTACTTATTTAGAAATTTAACTTAAAGAAATTTTTATTATTGGTTATGAAAAACATTAATTAAATTATTAATTAGTGCATATTTATATATTTTAGCCTTCGTGTAAATATAAATTATTTAATTAAAGTAATCTAATTTAATAATTTAGAAAATTACAGAAGTATGGAACCGTATTTTATTTTTTAACCAACTTTACCTTTGCGAACGCGCGTTAAAATTGTTATGGAATTGAAATCAATTCGAAAGAAAGCCATTATTATTTCGGAAGAATATTTTCTTTACTAATGCTAATTAATTCTCCGCCGGCGATGACATCATAAATGTTTGTTGCACTCGCCGACTGGAAAACAAGTGGTTTGAATGTTTGTTTATATGTCTGAAAACGCGAGTGATTTTTACTTTTAATATCTTTCTATAGAATAGGAAGAAAAAGAAAAGATAAAAGCATTGACTTCCGTTTCATTTGTTTTTGGTGTTTTTCATTTGGGGTTTCGGCGTACTCAGGGTTGTCAGGATTGAGTACTACCGTAGGGTTTGGTCTCGCGCGATGGATGAGGGGAGGGACGCGGGAACAGGGGCGACGGCGGAGGTCGTTGGCGCCACTCATTTTCAATTCCTACTGCAAAATGTCTGCTGGCGCTGAATGCGGTATAATGCTTAACCGAGCAAAATTGGAATGCCGAATGAGGAATGACGTCGTTTTGTTCATCTCATCCGGTTAATGTAATGGTTTCTAATGTATGGCAGACCATCTCATTCGCTGCTTATCTGTTGCTAGCGTTTGAGAAGGATAAATAAAAACGCAGTCGAATGAAAAGAAAATGAACTGAACCAGAAATGAGTTGCTCAATCAACTTAAACGTCTTCTACTACTCAGTCTAAACACAATTAATCACTGGCAATTTCGTTCACTTTTCATCCTCTAGATGGCGACTCGGTCGAAAACGATACTACAGTATTCTCCTTTCTCGGATACATCGTCGAGATTTGCGAAATCTTTTACCGTATTTAATTTTTTTTTTATTTTTTTTTTCCCCCTTCTTCTTTGTAAATAAAAAACAGAAAATAAATTTTTGCGATAGGAATTACGCGGTAATTGAAAAAATGTAAATTCAGTGATGGCGAGAGATTAAGTTTGAGTGAATATTTAATTTCTATTTAAATCAGAAGATGAAAATGAGAAAATTGTGGTAGGAAATCGTGGGAGAGAGAAACGGAAGTAGAGTATACTGCATGCACTATTTTGAATATCTAATGTAAATTGAAAGCAATGGAAAAGCGCACGTCCTTTCATATTTACATTTGATTTTACTGCTAAATATCTAATGCAGCGAGCATCCAGATGAAAGATAAATAACATGAGAGGAAATATGAGAGAGAGAAAGAAAAAAAAAATTTGGGCGTTGTTTAGACTTAAGAAAAGGAGAAGAAAAAAAAAACCGCTTAAGTTTTCATATTTCAAACTACAAGTCGTTCATAAATGATGGCACAATTAGAGTTAGGAAGGGTTTTTTCCTCGTAAAAATATTAAATTTCGTTCGAATTATCTTAAAAGAAATTCTATCCGCTATAGTGCTCCTAAAAAATTGCGATACAATTTTGCATTAGTCGTTGTTAGTAATAAAATAACTTAATTAATATTGTTTATTATCAACATTAATACATTAGAGAAATGTATTTTTTTTTAAAAAAAAATCAAATGGGGAAAAAACGCATAAAATGATTGAAGAATAATTTATGAGAGAATGGGTTTTTGTTTATTTTTGAAAACATTGAGTTTTTTATTACTATTATGTTTTAATATATACAGTGTATATAATAATTATACAAAAAAAATCTCTAATTATAGTTTTATATGTTTAGTAAATCATTAACTATTTATGTAAAGATTATATACAGCGTAATGTAAATACATGTAGCAGACAAGTCATTAAAACACTAGAAGTAAAAGAACCATTAACTTATATTCTTACGATGTTTATTATTCGCAATATAAAACAAAATAGACATTTCTAAAGTACTTTGTAACCAATCGCAAATTTACTTTAACAAACAGCACGACTATAAAACATTGCTCGTACTGCACAAAAGACGACAAAACTCACGATAAAGTACTGTAGGCCTACACGTAAATGTCTTTTTTTTTTTTGTGGAAAAATGTGCGTAGGTTTATAGAAAATGTCGCAAAATTGACGTTCAGTTCATATTTACTGCTACATAGCAAATATAAGCCTACTCAGTCTCGCGAGCTAGTCATTTTAAATAGGGCTAATATTTGTTTTTATTTTATCTCGATGAAGGATGAAATTGTTCAATTTACATAATTTATTTGAATTATAATTTTTCAAACCAACTAAGAGAACTTTCTTGGATACAAGAGCCTACAGTATATTGTTAAGTTAGCGTAATACTCGGAGTATTATTTTTTTAACATACAGTAGAAATTTTTTGTCAGGACCTCGGATATAACGTCGTTTTTTTTGAAAAAATTCCGGCGCACTCGTATTGAAAGAATACCGCTCTCAAATTTAGCAACTGATTTGAGGTTATTTGGATATTACGTCATAAAATGCTCGATTCCTTCAATGTTGTTATAACCGAATTGGACTGTTCGTTATTAATTTTATGTTTTCATTTATTCGTGATTTTTATTACGAATTAAAGTACGAATGTTGGTTACGTACGCTGTCGACAGAGCGTGTTGTTTTGATCGAAGGCCGTCTATTTCTGGATCTGTTTGTTTAATTCATCGAGTTTGAGTTAATTAAATTTGTTTATGTTGTTTCGCTGTCTCAAAACATGTTAAATATTTATTATTATTTTGTCAGAATTGGACATTTCATCGCTCGTTATTTATTAAGAATTTAAGTCTTTTGAAGGAGAGCGCTTTTCTGCCGTCGAAAGGGGACTATCTCTTGACTAAAATCATTATTAAAATATTAGTTCCAGAGAAATTTCGTCACTCGGCGTCAAATCTACTGTAGAATAATATGTTTTGTAAGGGGGCATTTTTGGAATGTTGTAGCGAGATACAAACGTCCCTCGGCTGGTTTTATTTGTGTGAAAGGTGATTTATAAATGTGGCGCCATATACACCCAAGCTACTTAACTTCCAGCAGGCAACTTGGTTTGTGCATGCGCGAACCCAGTTATATACGCCTTGCCTTGGCATCGAATAAAATAACTCAACTTCACCGGAAATTTAAACTGAATTTTTATGTTCTGCTCTGCATTGCTCCCTCAACTTTTTCTCCCCGCATTTTTCCTATTTCAAACTTGAGAACGAAATAAATAATAAATTATTTTTGTGACAGAATTTTTCTTATTAAAAAAAAACTACTACCACCGTCCGTCTATTTGATTGAAAAAGTGCTCTTTTGTAGTTGCAACGGTGGGTCAAGTTCTTTTTTTTTTCTTCTTCTTCTTCTTTAGTATAGCCAGCTGCGACCAACCGGTGACAGTTAAACGTATCCGCGGGTTCAACCGAGGCGAATGAGGACTACGACTTCAAAGTCGTGTATAGTTTTGTTCGCTATTCCAACAATGTTTCCTATTATATTTTTAAAAAAAAAAATACGTCGGTAGTATTAATGTTATGGTTTCTAAACATGCGAACATTATGCTAAACGTTATAGTGTTGGTTATTAAGCGTGTCAAAACACTATGACGTCATCACGCTACCTAGTTTGTACAAGTCTACGAAATATTTCAGCGGCGAAATCTCGATTTATCGTTTTTTAAATAAATGAGAGAAAAAAGGGAGGACAGAATGTTTCTAGGGAAATTTTCATTTAGGTTTTTGGGTTTCGGTTGTGGACAAGCTGGGTTTTTTAATACTACATGTGCAAAATCCTTATTATGAAAGTATTAAGTTTGTAAAACTATTTTAACTAAAAAACACTCATTAGAGAGCAATGTCATTAGCGTAATCTTTTATTGCTTATAACATTTCCAATCTTTTTCTTTACGGCAACATTTTAATAAAAATAATTATTGTTACTTTTCTAAAGAAAAAAAAATCTAATTAGAGTGAAAGGTTTATAGAGTAATTATTAATAAGAAGAATTTATAGAAATATATTGGCTAGTACGCGGTTTTGTAAATACAATACCCAATTAGAAAGGTTTTTTTAAATTATTTTTAAAAGTTATAATAAAGGATATAAGTTTATAATGGTTAGATAACGGTTATTGCACCACTTTTTATAATAATTTTGTAGCGTTAGCATTTTGAATACAATTTCACTATGGTTCTTTTTTAGAGCGCTAAAAAGTAAACAAAAAGTGTAACAGCGAAAATAGATTTCTTCACGAATTTAGACCTTTATAATGGTTTACCTTTTTAAATAATTGGGATATTTAAACGCTAAATTTTTTGAGAACAAATCTACGAAAGGATTACTGTTACTTAAATATGTTAAGATAATGATCATTATAGAGTAGAATAGACAATATCGAATACGCATTAGGTACCGGTATTGATTTTGTTCAAACGACAGAAAGATAGAAAAATAAGAGCTAAAAAAATAAAATGGGTTTTCAATATTATTCATAAGCGTTATATTGAGGTAGACTGCGCCAGAGGTTTTCTTACGTAAGTTTTCAATAAACATATTGCTTTGTTAAAGCCCATGTGACGTCATTTGCCAGATTGCGAAAATCAATGCGGATTGGGTTGACCAGTGGCGTAGCTAGGGGGGGTTTAGGGGGAGCGGTCGCTCCCCCTGTCTCCATTTTCCAGAAAAGAGGGCCTTTTTAAAAATCTGTTACAGACTCAATAA
>JAQGAZ010001303.1:0-32330 GCA_034692225.1 Polydesmus complanatus | reverse complement strand
CTAGTTTAAGCTCATCTTTCAAGCTAGTTTAAACTCATCTTTCAAGCTAGTTTAAGCTCATATTTCAAACTAGTTTAAGCTCATCTTTCAAGCTAGTTTAAACTCATCTTTCAAGCTAGTTTAAGCTCATATTTCAAACTAGTTTAAACTCATATTTCAAACTAGTTTAAGCTCATCTTTCAAGCTAGTTTAAATTCATCTTTCAAACTAGTTTAAGCTCATCTTTCAAGCTAGTTTAAGCTCATATTTCAAACTAGTTTAAGCTCATCTTTCAAGCTAGTTTAAGCTCATCTTTTAAGCTAGTTTAAGCTCATCTTTCAAGCTAGTTTAAACTCATCTTTCAAACTAGTTTAAGCTCATCTTTCAAGCTAGTTTAAGCTCATCTTTCAAGCTAGTTTAAGCTCATCTTTCAAGCTAGTTTAAGCTCATCTTTGAATCAAGTTTGAGCTCATTTTGAATCAAGTTTAAGCCCTATATTCGAATGCAATTTTAAAATCACTTTTAAAAATCTAAATTCATTTCTTTAAACCCATTTTTCAAGCTAATTTTTATTTAATCCAAGTTCACTTTTCAGATCTAATAATTTTTTTTTTAATATTAATTTGTACAATCTATAAAACCAACGTTTATTTATAGTTGTTCCAATTTCGTGCATATTATCTCAGTCTTGCAACAACAATGTCGTTCCCAACCCGAGCTCTTTGGAGACCCGTACCCTCTCCACCGGAGGCGCACAATTCGCTTTCAATCTTTATAACGTAAACAATTTCCACTTCCATCGTACTGTACGTAAACACGCACCTAATAAAATTCTCATTTTCTTTCTGCGCAGTTATTTGCCGGTCAACAGAACGTGTTTATCTCGCCCTACAGCGTGCGCCTGGCTCTGGCTATGACCGCCGTAGGTGCGCGAGGAACCACTCTCAGCCAGATGAACGCCGCTCTCCAACTCACCGCTTTCTCCAACCAAACCAACCGAGCTTTCCTCGACCTCATCAGCTCCTTCTGTTCCACCGCCTCCTACAGTCTCCACACGGCTAATCGTATCTACGTCGAGCGGACCTTTCCCCTCCTCTCCTCATTCATCGACACCTTAAACCAATACTACTTAGCCCGAGCCGAGAATGTGGATTTCCAGTCGCAGTCCAGCGCCGTCACAGCCCAGATCAACGATTGGGTGGCTAACCAGACGGAAGACGCGATAACGCAGCTGTTGGGGTCTGGAGCCCTCGACGCTTCCACCATCATGGTCATCGTTAACGCTATCTTCTTCAAAGGCACGTGGGCCGTGAAATTCAACTCGTCCTTAACCACCGAACAACCTTTTGTTTCCAGCGCAAACAGCAGCAGCCAGGTGCCGATGATGCGTCTCACCACTCAGCTCAACTACACTTTCGATCAGAGCTTAAACAGTCAAGTGTTGCAATTGAATTATAGCGGGAATCGGTTGGTCATGTACGTCATTCTTCCGCAACAGAAAATGGACTTGACAACGGTGCAGAATCGATTGAGCGAGGAGAGTTTTAGCTCGATGAGAGCGTCGTTGAGGCCGCGAACGGTCGACGTTTCTATCCCCAAGTTCAACGTGACGTTCGAAGCGGAGTTGAGCGAGTATTTGCAGAGGTTGGGAATGAAGGATGTGTTCGGTTCCAGCGCTGATCTGAGCGGAATGAGTTCTGGAGGAGGAGGAGGAGGGCTGTTCGTGTCTAGCGTGATCCATCGAGGCTTCGTGACGGTGGATGAAGAGGGAACCACAGCCGCCGCAGCCACCGCCGTCGTCCTGTCCAAATTTGTCCCGCCGCCACCCCAAGTTTTCTTAGCTAATCGACCCTTCATCTTCATCATTTACGATTTAATTTACGAGCAAATTCTGTTTATCGGAAACTTGAATAATCCTTCGACGTAATTAAAATATTATTACAGTCAATTATGAATGAATTTTTTTCTTCTGAGAACCTCGATGTAGGTCACAGAGAATTTCGTAATATCGATAATTTCATTGTACAGTTAACTTTGTTGTAATGAACAGTTTGTTATTATCGATACTTTTGCGTTTATAATTTAAGAATTTTTGTGGCTTCAAAATTAATTTTATGTAAGCTGCATTTAAAAATTATTCGTAAAAAATTTAAATCGCTCTTCAATATTAATTTAAATTTCTTATCTACGCAGCTATAATCCATATTTTACGTAAAAAATTATATTCAAAAACAATTCCCTAATTTTTTGTTATTAAAATACAGTATAACGAGCTAAAATAGCTAACCAAACCGCGGTTATAAAGTTTCGAAGCAATCATAATAATTGCATCAACATCAGGAAAAACTCGGTTTATGAGACAGGAAAAACAGTTGAACTCGGCTATAACGAGTATAAAAAGTCCGAACACAATGTTGAAAAGTGTAATTAAGTATAGCCTACTGTAAAAATAAAATGTGATGTAGAAATAATGGTTAGTAGAAATGGAATTATTATTATATTCTAATAAGGTTTTTTATTACATGTACTGTATGGATTAATGTAGCTCACTCTGATATAACGCCCTCAAACGCTGGTTCCCTTCATGCAAAAGCGCTATAACCGAGTTGTACATTGTAATATTATTTCACACTTTTGATAAATATTTTAATCCTAATAAAAATAGAAATTATTACTGTATTATTATACGGCTATAAAAAAATTAGCTCGTGATAACTATTGTCTTAATTGGCTTTCAGCTAACTGCTGCTGATCGATGAATCACTATACGAGAATAATAATAATTATTGTATTTTTTTCTCCCCCCTCTGAAATTCACGTGAAATGACGTTATTACAGTATGACATGTGTTTCCTAATCAAACAAAACGGTGAGTAATACGCTGCTCTTCAGTTGGTGCATCGTGGCATTGGGTGATCAGGGGATATGTGATGAGGCCGGGAAAACCGTGAAAATGACTGTGTGTGTTTGAACAGGCATAATACTGGATGGGAAAAATACAGTAAAAACGAAAAAAATAAAAGTTAATTATTGGTGTCAAATAAACAATCCTTGGTACCGTATAACGAGAGAGAGAGAGAGAAAGCAGGACAATAATAGTTCTCGTGAAAAACGTATTTATACAAGTGAATATCGCCTACATTCGACCACATCAAAATCTCATCATCAAAAAATAATCTATCATGAACAAGTAAGTCATTCTTTTTTTTTTAATATATAATAAATAATTAATTAATTTTTATAATTTTGTTTCATAGCTAAATTTCATAATTAAATCTATTGATGTAAGCTTACACATTGTATTTGATTTTTATTAATATTTTGTTTTGTTTTGTTTTTAGGTTTCTATCTTTCGCCTTTTTGCTTTTCGTTTTAGGTAATTATTGTGCTTATTAATTTTTATATCTCGTTCTAAATAATAGTAATAATAATTACGATTTTTTTTTACTGCTTGCAGTGGGGAATGAGGAGATTGAAGCTAATGGCGCAGTCTCTGTCATTAAAAACTTTTTAGGAATTGGTGGTGGAACCCCGTCAGGTGGAACCCCGTCCGGTGGAACCCCTAGTTCTCCCTGCACTTCTGTATCTACTAACCCAGCCTTAGACACCACTCTCTCTACTTCTAGCCTACAGTTCGCACTCAACCTCTACCAGGTAAGCAATTCCCTATCGATCACCCGTATTTCATTTCGCTCAACCGGTAATAACAAATCTGTCGATACAAATAAATTATTAACGGCGTTGGTACTGTACAAGAAAATTATGAACACATCAAAATTAATTCACTGTACCTGTAAGATACAATTAAATCAATACCAAAAGTTGTACTTATAATAATTAAGTTCATTAAAACTTAAAAGAGTTGTTCTTTGTTTCAGCAATTGCAAAACCAAAGCAACGTCTTCTTCTCCCCCTACAGCATCCGAATGGCTCTGGCTATGACGGCTGTGGGTGCGCAAGCAACTACTCTCAGCCAGATGAACGCGGCTCTTCAACTTTCCGCCTTCCAGAACCAGAATCAAACCAACCAAGCCTTCCTCGATCTCATCAGCTCCTTCTGCGCCAACCCCAACTACACCTTGAGCTCAGCCAACCGCTTGTACTTGCAACAATCGTTCCCGGTCCTCGCCTCCTACGTCTCTACCTTGAGCCAGTGGTACCGAGCCGACGCCGTCAACGTCAACTTCCAGACCGGCGCTGCCGCCGCCATCACGCAGATCAACAGTTATGTGGCCAGCGTGACCAATAATACCATTCCTACTCTCTTCGCTCCTAACTCTTTAGACGCCAGCACCATCTTAGTCATCGTCAACGCCATCTATTTCAAAGGATCTTGGTCCACGCCTTTCCCCGTCGCAGCCACTGTCAAACAACCCTTCACCATCTCTCCCGGTCAAGCGCCCGTGCAAGTCAACATGATGAACCTCAAAGCTTCGTTTCCTTATTACAACAGCGCCGCCCTCAACAGTCAGGTCCTGCAGCTGAATTACGCCGGCGATCGATTGGTCATGTACATCATCCTACCTAGTTCCAGCTCCAGTCTCAGCAGCTTACAATCCAAGTTGACAGCTACGACTTTCAACGCTTTCAGGTCGGGCCTAGTCAATCAACAGGTCACGGTCAGCATCCCGAAATTCACCGTCAATTTTAAACAGCAATTGAATAGCATTCTGTCAACGTTGGGCATGTCTAACGCCTTCAACACTTCTCTGGCTAATTTCAGCGGCATCGCTACTCCGCCTTCGGGGCAAAAGCTGTTCGTGTCTTCGGTGGTTCACCAGGCTTACGTGGCGGTGGATGAACTGGGAACCACAGCTTCAGCCGCAACTGGAGTCTCCATAGGCATTACAGCCGTCCTCCAAAATCCCATCACTTTCGTCGCCAACAGGCCTTTCATCTACGTCATTTACGACCAAAAATTCAATCAAACTCTATTCATGGGAAATTTGAATAATCCTAATGCCTAAAAAACATGGTATTTTCAAACTACTGTATATACATGTCCTGTATTTCAAAAAAAATGAGCATGTTAACTAAATAAAATTATGAAAAATATCACTCTCTTCTATTTAGAGATTTCGGTTGTTAAAGTTGTAATAGAACTAAATAAATGAGATAAAATTTTACCAAAGATACACTATTGATTTTTCGATAAATCTTTCGAGGCGCACCATTTTGCTGTTTCCATTTTCGAATGGTCGATCTACGACGTTTATTTATAATTTACTTTTATTTGGTATCTTCAAGAGTTAGAGTTGTTTCATACGTGGGCTTGAGGAGTGCTTCTTTATAGATTTTTCACCTGTTGTTTCTTCTTCTTTTTCTATTTATTACGTTTCTACAGTAGAATTTTTACGTTGATTTCAAGTCCCGATCTACTCGACGTAACAGGAGTTAAATATAATTACAGTATACGAGTTCCAATCATTTTTTGAAAGAAATGGAACCGGTAGACAAATGTAAAGAATAAATTAATAGCTAACATAACCCTGCAGTTACGGTAATTAATTAATTATACGATTAAATAGATGAGTTACCTCATAATGACCGGTGGCGGTTGCATCTTGCCCCGGGGCATCACTCCGTGTAGAGTTGTATACAGTCACGAGCCATTAAATACGTCAATCTCGCTACACAAAGACGCGTAACACACAAAAAAATAAACTTAAAACTGCGAAAACTAAATGTTACATTTACCGAAATTTAAGAAAATAATTATTAACCCGGGTTAGGCGCCAAAAATCGTTAGCCGCCTAACGACAGTGTTGTCACTGTTTGAGACTGATAATTTTAAAGGTTAAAAAAAAAAAAATTCTAAATATTTTTAAATTAATATTAAATTATTATAGTTTGTTACGAGCAATTTCATCATAGTAGAATCTTAGATTATGATTTTTTAATTTTATCGAAATTCTTGATGTAACAACAGCATTGGTTATGGGAGTCAAACTTTGCGCCGCGCTTAAAAGTTCAATGTAAGCTCAATAGATGGCGCTGTTTTATTTACATGGAGAAGAAGAAAAAATGGCGACTGGTGAAGTACAACTGGACGCGTTCGTGATCAAAATTCTGGTAAATTGGCCGTAAATTAACCGTATTAATCGAAACATTTTTTTATTAAGCAATAATTAAAGTGTGTGCGTTTATAATTTAATCTAAACCGCTGTCAATATTGCTTAATTGCAGCCGGTATTTGAGAGCGGGAAATACTTTTTTGGGGGGGAAAAGCAAAATTCATAAAAAGAAATTCTAATCTTTTCTATTGAACAGTTAATGATTATGAAACAACGGAAAGTATTAATTAATTTTTATTTATTTAGAAATCGGAGACGTATAATGAAGCGTTCAACTGCTTTATGGTGCACAGTGTGGAGGAAGAAAGACGAAAGGTGAGCTCGTATCAGGAAGAGCTCTCCAAATTCCTGTCAAATCTACCGCTGGTAAACTTTTTACTTTCTTTCGATTAACCTTTAGAAATCTAATTATTAATTTAAATCGATGGTCTGATATCTGTTATTTTGGTTTAGGAAACTGTTGATTCTGTGATTCGTAGTTATGTGGGAATAATTTCGACGCAGAGGAGTCGACGTCACATGCAGCTCCTCTTCTCGCTTCTCGAAGCTGTGGTTTTAAACAACGTTGTCTCCGCGAAGTAATATTCAAAACATATTATACTTCGCAAGCAGTTATTTTATTTATTAAAAAAATGTATACAGGTTAGTGTGTGAAGCGCTGCTGACAAACGATGCTTTGCACTTTCAAAATGAAGAGTTTTGGTGTCAGTCGTTCAACGTCATTTTACGAATCATCGGTGGCGTCGATTACAAAGTATAATTTACTTATTAAATTTTTTTAAATGTGTGTTTAATGTTCATAATTAGGGTATTCGTGGTATGCTGAAAATTATTTTCGACAAAGCGTCATTTTTGCCGGATAAATTCAACTCTGCTGTATCACCGCAAGTTAACATCATCGAAAAAGTTGGTTTCATTAAAATTTTGGGTTTTTATAATTATTATTTGCATTAATTATTTTTATTAACTAGGTGATTAACTACATATTTGACAGGAATAATTGCCTCCTGCCTAGTTACTTCATATTTAACGAGCTTCATAAATTGTATCCAGAATATAAAAATTGGCCTCACTGGGTAAATAACTTTGGTTTTAATGAAATCTACATGTAGCAATTTTTGAACCATCAAAACTGTTATTTTGCTTTAAATTATCGATTTCTTCTTATCCAAAAGAGTACCAAGACTTATAATTTTGAAAGAATCGAATCGAAAAATAATTTACGTGTGGATTAATTATTTTAATATTAAGTCTGTGTATTTTTTTTTAGAGGTTGGCTGGACTGTTATCTACATTTATTCTTAGTTTCACAAGCACTGCTCAGATGGTTTCAGTTGCAGGTAATAAATTTATCACATTTTTTTTAATGATTTAAAAGTTTTTAATGAAATGGTATTCTTGAAAGGTCGTTCCAAATTGTATCCTATCGTTGGTCACACAGGAACTGTGGGAAATGTATGGAAATTGGATCCTGCGACTCTTCGTTTCCAAATTAAAGGCTCTTTGCCTTTCGATCAAGTATTCTCGTTCTTATAATTATTTTAATCGATTGAATTGTACAGCATATTAAAACGGTGATTTTTTTTTTTTAGTCTCTGCTTCAAGCTCAGACCGGTCTCATTCGTTACGTTCTGGAACAACCTTATTCGAGAGACACAGTATGCATAATGCTCAACCTCAACAAACAGGTAACACTTATAGTGCTATCAGAACTTGAATTCAGCAAAATTTCTTTTATTTGGTTTTAGTATAAAAGTGAAAATAATTTTCAATAGTTTAAAATGTTAATTTGGATTTTTGACTCCTAGAACAAAGCGCGATGTGTGATTTTGGAAGAGCAGTTGGTTGATCTGGTAGTGATGGCGATGGAGAGGGCCGAGATCGAAAGTGCGGAACCTTCGGAAGACCACAACACGAATCTTTTGACGTGGCAGCACTTATCTAGTCAGCTCATCTATTTCGTTCTGTTCCAATTCGCTAGTTTTCCCGACATGGTCACTTCTCTTCAGAACAAGGTATTATAATCACGCGAATTTTATGTGATTTTTTTTTATTATATTTATTTACTTATGTTGCCCATTATTAGCTAATGGAGAAGAACCTGAAGAAGGGGAGAGATCATCTGATGTGGGTTCTCCTTCAGTTCATCTCGGGAAGCATCCAGAAGAACCCAGTATCCGACTTCATTCCAGTCATGAAACTATACGACTATCTCTATTCAGACGTGAGGGAAATGCTGCCTATTTCGGACATCACTAAACCCATCTGCACTCACCAAATGGCGGCGGCGATCGTGTGGATCCACCTGATGAAGAAAGCTCAGAGCGAGCAAATTTATTTGCACAGGCAGATCCCGCACGCTTTGCACAACCAGCTCGAGTAAAGCGCTCTTTTCCATTGAACTTAAAAATTAAAGAAAACTTTATTCGTTTTTTTTTAACAGGTTTTTTCAGCAAAGTTTGGTGAACACTGCTCCTGGGAATCAAACTGATTTTAAGATCACCCTTCTTTGCAACGCCTGTAAATCTCAGTTAATTATTCGATTAAGAGTTTCGAAATTTTATCGATGTTTTTTTCCGTTTTAGATAGCACTAATCCCGAGTGCTTTCACCGTCCGATGAGCGTGCTGGCAGAGACCATTCACGGAAATCAGAAGGCGCAGACTTTAGTTCCTGGAACCAACTGTATAGCTAACGGACCCACGCAGCCACTTTCTATGAACGTTCTGGATTCTCTTACCGTTCACGCTAAAATGAGGTAAAAAAAATTAGTTTTTAAGGTTATTTCAGTACCTGTATTTGAGAAGCGTTAATTTTAATAAGGAAACGGTACAGCTATTTTGGTTAAAGAAATGCTGTTGTGTTTAATATTTTTCATTAATACTCTGGAGTATTTATGTTCTTTTGATTCTTTGTAACTTACATTATAAGGTGGTTAAAGACATGTGCATTTTTACAGTTTGATTCACAACATAGTGACTCAGATTTTAAAACTGGCTCAAGCGAAATCTACTTTAGCACTGGCACCCGCTCTGGTCGAAACTTACAGTCGTCTGCTGGTTTACATAGAAATTGAATCCTTGGGAATTAAAGGCTTTATAAGTAATTTATTAAGATTAATTTTTGAGCGTAATTATTAATTATTTGAATTTAGGTCAGTTGTTGCCGACCGTTTTCAAGTGTCACGCCTGGGGAATTCTCCACACTCTCCTGGAGATGTTCAGTTATCGTTTGCACCACATTCATCCTCACTATAGGGTACAACTGCTCAGTCATTTGCACAGCTTGGCAGCCGTTCCACAGACCAACCAGATGCAACTTCATCTTTGGTAAAAAAAAAAAATTTTTATCTTTACGATTTTAATCTAATAATTATAACGAACTCTTGTATTTAGTGTGGAGAGTACTGCGTTGAGGCTGATTACTGGCTTAGGCAGTGCTGAAGTGCAGCCCCAACTGTCGCGTTTTCATAACGAGCCCAAATCTCTTCTTTCGGCTGAGTCGGAGGAGCTGAACCGAGCTTTGATCCTCACCATCGCTAGAGCTATGCACATTACCGGAGCCGAGTCTATGGCTGGAACCTGGTGGAAGGAGATCCTCACCACCATCATGCAAAACACTCCGCACACATGGTCGACTTTCACTCTCAGCTGTTTTCCTCAACCATTGGCCGATTTCTTCATCAATCACGCTCTTCCCAAAGAAAACAAGGCGCAGCTCAAGCGTTCAGTGGAAGAGGAATATAGAAAGTGGAAAAGTAAGGAATTTAAATGTACAATAAAAGCATAAAGTTATTTTTTTTTTGTATCTGTTAAATAGGTATGAGCAATGAGAACGACATAATCACGCATTTTTCCCTTCAAGGAACTCCTCCACTTTTTATATGGTGGGTTAACTTCATTTAAATTTTAATAAAATTGCATGTTTTAATTTTGGCTAATGGAGAATGGTAGTTATCAAAATTGACGGTTACGTTTTAGTTAGTTCTAGTTATGTTTAAGAACCGCTATTCTCCAATTGCATTCTAGAGCCGTTTTAAATACTAGAATGTTTTAGAACCGTACTGTATATTTATTTGTTTTTAACGATGAATTTGCAGTTTACTTTGGAAGATGTTGTTGGAAAATGATCGAATTAGTCCCATCGCTTTTAAGTGAGTTAATATACCGAAAATATTATTTAACATAAACTTTACGAACAAATTCTTTTTAGAGTATTAGAGAGGGTGGGAGCCCGAGCTCTCTCCGCTCACGTCAGGACTTTTGCTGACTTTCTAGTGTTTGAGTTTGCCAATAGTGGAGGGGGACAGCACGTAAACAAAGTAAGTTCCCAGATATTCTACTCAGTCGGAAACTTGCCCTCACATAATTCGTATATTAAGTGCATCGACGCTTTGAACGACCTCATCTGGAAGTGCAACGTGTTGACGTTAGACAGGCTGGTTCTTTGTTTAGTAAGTTTTCCTCGCAGTATTTTCATAAACTTATTAAATTATTTTGGGGTTGTTTATTTACCCGTTTTGTTTGACAGGTGTTGCGCAGTTTCGAAGGAAACGAGGCT
The DNA here is from genome assembly GCA_034692225.1 of Polydesmus complanatus. Taxonomy (NCBI): domain Eukaryota; kingdom Metazoa; phylum Arthropoda; class Diplopoda; order Polydesmida; family Polydesmidae; genus Polydesmus; species Polydesmus complanatus. The sequence continues at coordinate 21,718 of JAQGAZ010001303.1, read as the reverse complement.
CAAGTGTGCTTCTTCATCATTCAGCTGCTACTGTTGAAACCCAACGATTTCCGAAGCAGAGTCAACGAATTCACTAAAGAAGTGCTTGGTTATTTTTAATTTTTTTTTTTATTGTTATTTAATGATTTTTAATGGCATAGAACACTCCGGAACATTGGAAACAGTCGAATTGGCACGAAAAGCATCTCGCTTTCCATAGAGTATTTTCATATAGATTATAATTATGTAGTAAATCTTTTAAAATTTAAATTTTTAATGATTAAAATTATAGAAATTTCCTGAAAAGTATTTTTACGAGACGCAGCAGGAACTCGGAGGACAGAATACTCAGCAGCAAAATCTTCCGATATATTTTGGAAATGTCTGTCTACGATTTTTACCTGTAATTAACATTATTTATTATATTCAATACAGTATAAAGTTGGGCTATATTTACTGTTTTTAATTTTATTTTAGGTTTTCGACATAATGATCCATCGATTTTTAGAACTTCCACCAGTCACCAAGTCCCTCGAGACTCTTCTTGAACACCTAAGCGGTCTCTACAAATTCCATGGTAAATAATAATTTATATTTGTCAATATTTTTCGAAATTTTTAGATTGGTTTATGTTTGCAGATCGCCCCATCACGTATTTATACAGCACACTTCATTATTACGAGCAGAAGTTAAAGGATCGAGCCAGTTTGAAGCGTCGCCTAGTGTCGAGTATCCTGGGTTCTCTGAAGACGTGGTACCTGAGCGACGCTTACATGCAGTACATTCAACGCCCTCCCGACGACATCAACTGGATTCCTGAACCTGAGTACTACGTGCGTTTAGTGCAGAAGCTAGTGGATAGTAAGCTTAATTCACTCTTCTCCTAACATTCATAAGTACTAAATGACGATGTTATTTGCAGCGATGGGCGATAAGTCTCCGTTTCCGAACATCGATTGGAGGTTCAACGAATTCTCCAACGCGGCTGCTTTGGTTCTTCACTGCACTTGCATCGAGCTGATGGCACTTCCAGTGGCTTCGCAGACGGTGGGACTAGCCCTCATCGATGTCGTGCTCAAAGGGTATTTATATATTAAGTTCTTTTAAAAAAACCAAATTTATGTTTTTATTGTTTTTTGTTAGACACACTTTGGTTTCGAGGCAAAACACTGAATCTTGGATGAACGCAGTAGGCCTCATTATAAACACTCTTCCGGTAAATAAACACTTCGTTAATATTTGTGATTGTTTTAACTTCTTCTTGAGACAAAATTTGAACTTTGTCCTCCAGTAGTTTTCCTGATTCAAAATTATCTCTGTTAAATATAAACCTGGTAAGTCGTACTGGTTATAACCGATTTATGATAATTACTTTTATCAGCTTAATTTCAGATGCAAAACATATTATGAGGCGATTGTGTGTGACTTAATGATATTTAATATTACATAAGTTGGACGTAAAGGGTTGATATTTTCTGACTGAAGGTTAAAGTTGTTTATTAGTGTTGGGTACCAGTTTGGATATACTGTAATTCAATAGAAGCTCGTAAGATAAATGATTTCATAATAATGTTGTTTTGTTTTTAAGCTAATTGAGACATAATATTTTTGGTGTTCCCATATTACCAGGCGTCATAATATATTTTTTTAGGTACCCAACGGATTATCAAACGATTAAGGGGTTTATTTTTTAGAAATGGTTAAAGAGAATTTCTTAGTTTAAAAATGTATTTCTCGTGTGTAGAAATTTTTTTTACCACTGTCATGAATTGAATTTTATTTTTATGTTTTTTTTTAAGGAATGTTATTGGTCGATTCTGAACGAACAGATCCTGGAAACGCTGCAGAATCCTTTATTTTCCATTCCGGCTCGACTCACCGACATCTTTCAGCACTTGAACTTTGTCGCCTGTCACAACACCTTATGCGACACTTCCTACGGTCATCTCCTGGCTCTTTCTCACGCTCTATGGCATCACGCCAGTGTCACTCAACTCGGATGTCTCACTCAGTGATTTTTAATTCTTAAAATTACTAATAGCGTAGCTCGGAAATAATTTTTGTGTGAAATTTTTGGGATAGATTCGTGCAGCAAAAGTTGAAGCCCGTCGTGCGGACTGAGGAGCAGTACATTTTCGTGTGTCACATGGTAGGTCCTTTCCTCAACCGTCTTTTAGCTGAAAGAGCTCGCTGCCTGCGAGAGGTGACGGTCATGTTGTACGAGATGTTGGAGACGGTTGACAAGTCGTGCGAGAGGCTCAACTACATGGACCCCATCTGCGACCTACTGTACATACCCAATATCAATTTTAAATTCTATTTATTATTTAACGAGTTTAATAATTATTTGAATAGATATTATATCAAGTACACGTTCATCGGTGACGCGGTGAAAGCCGAAGTGGAACGGATCATTCGCAACCTGAGACCGACTTTGCAGATGAGGCTGAGGTTCATCACGCATCTCAACATAGACGAAGTGAACATGACGTGAGAAGTAAATTAAGTACCGGTAAGGGTGTTTTTTTTTAAATGGTTAATTATTGCTGCCCGAATCCCTCATTCTTTATTTGGGGTGTGGGGGACAGAAAGCGCTTATTGCGAATCGTGTATTATAAACTGAAGAAAGACGTTAAAATAAATTTTTATACGGAAATTGCTAAATCTGGTTTTCGAAAAATATAGTACCGGTAGTATCTACCACTCACGTGTTCATATTTTAAACTGTCCGAGGCCAAGGTTTTCTCAGTAACAGTACTATATAATATTTAACTTGGAGCAGTTAATAAATTGTTGGATTCTGCGTTAAAATTAATCAAGTCGAAACTTGAGATTTCCACGTTTTCTGAAACCCTGTAATTAATTGGCGACATCGAGTCCAAAATCCGCGTCACTCGCGACCTTGAGTATATTTAATTTATTCATTTATTTATTTTTTTGCTAATCGTAATTGATATTATCGGACCTTTCGATAATTATTGCATTTAGCAAAAATAAGTAATATGGGAGGAGGAGATGGAGGAATGAAAAAGATTGCGAAAGAGATATAGTTTCAATCTTAAGATCTTAAAAACACTTGTAGAATTGAAATTGGATGGAGTTACAGATTTAAAAAAAAAACATTTTATTAGTTCTTGATATTTATCCTAATTAATTTACAGCTACTGAAAAATATTTGCTCACTTCAAAAACTTACAAATTTAAAAGTTTTTATTATAAAACTGAAACCCTAGTTGCTACAAACACACATGTAAGTACATGTACTTTTTTTGCTTAAAAGTTTTTTCTTTTATGTTATTATGAGTAAATACAATATTATTTCTCAACTATATTATCAAACTAATTTAATTAACTACAGTTATTTATTTGCTAACATTGTTTTTCTTTTTCTGAAATCTGAATACAGTATTTTACTATTAAAAAAAAAAATTTAAATTTTACGGATTTTAGAAATTAAAATTTTAAACTTTATTTCTGATGCAAATGAAGCATTTATACGATTATACATTTAAAACATTTTTATTACTATTTTAATATGATTTCTTTTAAAGAAAAACAAAAACTCAAATCCAAAATACTTCAAATTTCTTCGCAATCTTTTTGAATTCTGACATTTTAAAAAGTAAGATTACTCGGCTTTATTTCATTACCAACGCTGCCATTTCTTTATTATATTCTTGTTACGCAGCAATAATATAATATTGATTCTGATGGAGTTGTCATCCCTGCACGTGCTTCTCCTGAGCTTGACCGTGTGCGTGGGAGGCGGTTGGTGGGCCGGTTCCATCTCTCGCGTCGGGATCAAAAAGTGGTACCCTCATTTGAAGAAGCCGAAAGGCACCCCACCCAACTTCGTCTTCCCAATCATCTGGAAAGTCTTGTACACGCTGATGGCCATCGCCGTCACTCTCTTGTACGACAGCAACAGTCCTCACAAGGAAACGGCTTACCTATACTTCGCCACTCAATTAGCTTTGAACTTCGTGTGGTCCTGGCTCTTTTTCTATCTCAATCGAATAGACTTGGCGCTGATCGATATTACCATTCTATGGGTATTAATTTATCGTACTTTCGTTAGTTTTTCCGCGCATACTTTGTGGGGCAGTTATTTGCTTTTGCCCTACTTGGTCTGGGTCTCCTATGGCTCCTATTTAAACTTTTTTATATGGGTTCATAATTAAAAAGGCCGCAATAACCCAGTCCTTTTACCTATACAGTAGTTGAACTCCATTAAACACTCCCTTCATACGCATTTTGTAAACAATCTAGCAGTCTCCATCTACGCACAGCTACGTTTTTGTACTTCCTATGGATATTATTTTAAACTATAATTATGTGGACACATGAATTTATAATATTACGATATAAAACTAAAATGGTACTTTTATTAAATAAAGTTCTTTAATGTTGCATCTCCGTTTTTCAATGCGATTTGTTCAAATTTTCCTCTTCATCCAACTGCTTATCAGCTGAGGCTCTGAATTGCAACGACGATTTTAATCTCCAAAACCAACCTTTTCCGTAATGAAGTCACTAGAAAGGGGCACACGGTAAATGAGGTCACCAAAAGAGGTACGGTGTTACTCCTTTGTCGTGAGCCTCTTTGTAGTGTTTTGTTTTGGCTCTTAACTGCCACTCCCATCATAATGATGACGCGCGAACGATGTGACGTATGTCGAAGTTTTCAAAGAAGTGAAAGAACATGGCAGAAGTTGACGTCAAGTTATAATGGATTTTGGTACGTAAAAAAAGTTTGATCTTCCCAACTTTTTAGGTCTATAAAGTATGCTTTCATTTCAAATAACGTCCCCGACATAGTTTATACTAAAATATTTGCATCCATAAGGACCATAACTATGTACGTGTTTGATTTAACGAGAATTTTTAGAAATTTCGTTCAAGCTTCGAACCTTATCGCTTAATTTTTTCAAAAATTATATTAGCGCGCCGTATCGCCGCTAGATGGCGCTCTTGATTTTTCCATAGCAACCACTTGTTGTTTACGATTTAAGCGGTATTAAAGTACAGGGTGTCCGAGAAAATAATTACTTTCCAATTTCCGCCTGTTATTAAAATTACTACCGTAACAACGGTAAAAGTGTAAACATTTTATCATTTTATAGGGAAATTAATAATAGTTTATTCTGTAAAAAAATATATATTTTATTAATTTAAAGAATATTTTAAAAGCAATTAAAATTCCAGCTATACTTTCACGAACACCCTGTATAATTCCAACCCATTGAGCGTCATTATCATTGCAATAATAAATATGTCAGCTAAAATTTAACAGTACAGTAGTCTATCAAAATAGTTATTATCTAGAGACCTATTAATATTATTATTCTATTATACAGGTAAAAGAAAACATTCCGATGGCGGCAGCAGCGGTGATGACGCGGTCGGCAAGAAAAGGTCGGACGTTTTTGGTAATGAACCCCGCGATTATTCCTCCTCAGAAGGCTTAAAGTCATCCGTTCATGGCACCGTCTACCAACTCAATTTGTCGGTGCTATTTCTCCAACGAGGATTAAAGAACGAGTACTTGTTTCGTTTGGCCGTGGAGATGGATGCGGCGGAAAAGTTCGACGATTTGGTGTTCCAATACGTGAAGAAGGACGATTTAGGAAGAGTAGTGACGGATGATGAGAATCGTGGAAAGCCCGTATTCGTATATCGCTTTTTGCAAGCCAAACATAAACAAGACGAAGGTAAAACGATTACTTATAACGATTTATGCACCGCGGATAAAAAGGGTGAGTTTGGTTTACCCAAATATTTCATATCTTATCGAGCCATTAAGCAAAAGCCAGAGTTTAAACGGGGAGAAATACGGGATTATATTCTCTGCACCAATATTAACTTGGATTTTGATCAATTGAAAAAAATGAAAATTGAGTTCCAAGAAATAACCCAACGCGATGATTTTCTAACGATGAAAGATGAGAAGAACATGAAAAAAAGCGCTCGATGTTATAAACTGAGTCCGGTGAAAGCCGAACACGAGTTGTACGAGATCCTCAAGAACACTTCTGATTTACATAGATTAGCCAAAGAGTTAATTAAGCATATTAAATTAAAAAAATCTGTAGATTTAATCAACCCAATTTTTAGATCTTATCACGCGGCGCTAGCGCAGGAGCATGTTATGCTAATCGAGAAAGTGGATGGGAAATTTATAGCAAAATTTAAACCAGCATTTCTAATCTGTACCAACAATGGTAATAGTAGTAGTAGTAGTATGGTTGCGACTCAAAATGGGTTATCGGAAAGAGCTATAAAACTGCGCGAAATTATGAAAGAGTACGAAGAACAGAGTAAGGTATCAATAGATGGGAACTCTGAGTTGATTGTGTCTAGTACTTTTGGTAAGGCATTCCAATTAATTGAGGATCCACAACTTACGGACGTGAAAAAGTTTACGGAAGAATTCGTATCTTTATTACGGGCTGCACAAACGGAAACAGTGTTGGTGGAGAGACGAAAAGCTGTTATTAAGGACAATATTGATAAGTTAGCTGGACACGTTCTCGTAGAAATGGGCACCGACCGTCAGGTACAATTCAGTACAGCGTTTTTAAACCTGAACCATAAATTACCCGGTGATCTTAAGAGCTTCAGGGAAGAATTGATCAAGTCATTGGGTTCAAATTCCACGACTCTCGCTCAGTTTCAATTTAAAATTAGTAATTTTTTTACTTGTGCGGAAGGTGAGCTGTACGCCCGAGCGCAATTACCACGAGATGCTATAAAAAATGCAGAAATTTCCGACTTCTTCGATAAATTAGTTTTCGCCGTCAACCAACCCAATGAAGTGGAGTTGAGCGACATAATCAAAGCGGAGATAGGGGCAGATTTCAACTTAATCGATAGCGATTTCGTAGCTAGTTACGTGCAGAAAATTATGTTGGATTGGTTTAAAGAAAAAGGTAGCAGAAAGGGTGCGGAGGGGACATTTTTTACGTACGCAGATGGGGCTCAGTTGTTAGCTGCCACTCAACAAAAAGTGGCGCAATTGATACTAGTAAGTTCTAAACTCGAATATGAGGGTAAGATTGAGAAATTGGGGGTTACGTTTAAGGCAGATGTCGTTGAAAAATTAATGTTAGCTGACTTTCTAACTGAAAAAAACACTAGTACTGCTCAAGTTTTGCACTTGGTCACTGAACATCCCACGCTCACCGCTATTAAATTATATCAAAGCTTAAAACATATTGATAAATACCAAAAAGATGATAGCTACATTTTTAAATGCTTACTTTCATTGTTGCGTTTACAAAATCAGGTTTTACAGGCTTTTAAATCCAACACCTGTGATTTATTAGTCATTGAATGCGCGCGAGATAACACCATTAAAGATATGGATATACGGCTACTTGTGTCAAAACTGTGTACCAACATTAATTCTAACTACAATAAAAAAATAATCTTAATTTCTTATCCTGCTGGTGATTTCTTATCTCATCTACTGTCTAATGAAATTGAGCCCAATAAATATGAAAAAGCAGCTGATAACAAGCTGAGTCTAACAGATTTAACTGAGGAATCGCAGGTAAAGTTATTGAAACATGGCAAAATGATTTTGCATGAGCGAGAGATGGCATTAATTGACTTAATTGATGACACTGCCAAAGATCTCATTGATTCCACCACACTAATTAAACTTATTAATGAAGAAGTAATTAATTTAGGAGGAAATGATTTAAGTAATTTTTCTAATGTGGGTTATGATGCCGACTATTACATTGAGCGTACATTCAACCGACACATTCAGATCAAACCATCCATTTTCCAGAAGAAAAAGAACACCGATTTGTTCGCTATTAGCGGTGTTAGTGAAAATCAGCTGCATAGATTAGGCGTAGAAAGACAAAAATGGTGTTTATTCGCTGAAGTTGAACCTAATCTCACCCGCCGAGTTATCGTTTTGGAGGATGAGGAGGAGAGAGCGAGAGAGCAGTTTGAAGAGTTATGCCGATTGTTTACATCGAGTAACATTCATTGGTTAAGATCGGAGAAATTAATTTGGCAGCAGTCTCACGGTTCCGTTTCTAGTTTAGTACATTACAAAAGCATGGGTAAAATTTATAAATCTATTCAAAGTACCATTACAGTTTATTCGGAAGAAAATGTATTGCTTGGTCAAGGAGAAGAAGAACAGCACAAGGTGGTTATAATTTCTGACACAGCTGGGATGGGGAAAAGTACTTTGTTAATTAACTTCTTTAAAACAATTCCTACAACAATTTTAACAGCGGATGATCAGGATCATCGTGCATTCTGGGTGATTCGAATCAATTTAAATAATTACACGAAAGTATTAGAGGAAGAGGTGAAACACGCGAGTTTCAATAAGAATGATTTAGAGTCGTTAATTTATTTCTTCTTGGAAACGCTGTTGGGATCGCAAGAACAGAGTAGATTAAAAAGTGGTTTAGAAAAACGGTTAATTGCCAACAGTTTTCGTGAGCCCAGTAGTAAAATTAAGCTAGTTTTACTCTTCGATAGCTTCGATGAGATCAGTCCGGATTATAAAGATGTGGTGGTTAATTTGTTGCAAGGTTTGACGCGTGCTGCCTGCGTAGAGAAGTTGTTCGTTACTACCCGACCCAACTTTAGAGAAGTGCTGGAAGAAAAGTTTCACGTGTTTGCGTATACCTTAGAGAGTTTTAGTGAAAAAAATCAAGTAGATTTCTTGGTTAAGTTTTGGAAGAAGAAATTAGCTCTTAAAACGTGTGCGGAGGAAAATGAAGATGGGTTTTTCCTGGAATTTTCCAAAATTATTGTTAATAAATTTAATAGTTCAATTAAGGATAAAGATAAAGAGTTTACTGGTATTCCATTGCAATTGCGAATGATAGCAGAGGTATTCCAAGAAAGTCCGAGAGATAATCGAAGCGGTGGAGGGGAATCATCGTGGCAGGGTTGTAAGGAGTATGTTGAGGCTAATTATAATAAGAAAAGTAATAGGGGGATGGTTGAATTACCCGAGAAGATTGATTTACTCAGTTTGTACGAGTACTTTGTAAGGAAAAAATTTTATGATTTGCATTGGCTAGAGAAAAAAAAGGTGGATTTTACTAAGCCGGGAACGCTTAGTTTATTAGAAAAAGGTTATTCCGCTTTCCTAAAAGGGCATCAGCTATTAGCCGCGCATTTGTTGTTGAGCCAGGTACATTTTAACGACATATCTTCCAAAAAGGAAAGAAAAAAGATAGTAATTAATTGGATAGAAAACATTAAAAATGGAAAGGAAAATGCTGGAATAATTGATAAAATTATCAATGAGAAAGCGCATTTTATTCATTTAACGTTTGCGGAGTATTTTATGTCCTGTCATTTTGTGCGAAAATTATTGTTATCAGAAACCCATTTCGTATTTACAATTGAGTGCATTAATAGCGTAATAGCTAACACCTCACCACTGTTTCTCAACAAAATAGTTAAGCTTCTGGACACTGATAGTAAACGTAAAGAAAAATTCGCCAGATTATTAAAAGGTCAAACGTGGGTGAATTTGGTTACCGCACAAGGTTGTTTAAGCTTTGTCAAAGCCTTATTAGAAGCCGGTTTCCAAGATTATCCAACTCCTGATACACTAGGTAGAACTCCATTACACTGCGCTGCTATTCATAGTCACCATAATATCCTATCATATTTATTAGAAATCAATAATGATATTGAAGAAGGAAATGGTAGTTTAATAAAAAAGGAAGATTCTGAACTAGTAAAATATGTAAACAAAGCGGATATTTATGGGGAGACTGCGGTATTCTATGCCGCTAAAAATGCCAGCTTGGAAATTGGTTATGATATGGATGAATATTACGCTACTGCTAAAAGTTTCAACGCGGAAATCGAACGTGATAATGTCGCATATTACTCCGCTAAACGTGTCAACCTGGGAATTGCTCGCACTTTATTGTCCAGGGGTGCCAATATCGTAGCGTTAAAAGAGTATGTAAAAGCAGTCATACAGTACGTCACTAATGAGGAGACAAATATGTACAGTGAAGATGCTGAGCTACGATCTATCGTAGAAACATTTTTATTGCAGGCTCCACACACGGTACTTGAATGCGTAGAGAAGTGTGTGTACCCACGGTTGTTACATCCTTTTATTAAACGAGGGCGTGTTGATGTGGTGAGCTCATTATTCAGTCTTCTACCTGCCGATGATGAGCTAACCAAAAAGTCTATCCTAAATGATACATTTTTGTGTTACACGCCTCTCGATTGGGTTAATTTAAGCGATAAGCTCAGTGATGAGGATAGGTTAAGAATAACGAAATACTTAGTGGAAAATGGTGGGGTAAAAACAATGCAGTACAGGGATTATAGAAATAATTATTCAAAGTCTACTTATGTAACAAATATTCTTGAAGCTGCTGCTACCCACGGTCATCTGCGAACGTTTCGAGCTTTTATCGACGAGGAGAGTGCTGATTGTTTTCATAAACATTTATATAGCGCGGCTACATATCAACATATAAATGTTATCCAATATTTATTAGAAAATTATGGAGAAAAATTGCGAGATGAAAGAGGAAATTGCGCTTTGCATATCGCGGTGAATGCTGGAGCTAGCTTAAAAATTATTAAATATCTCGTAGATAATGGGGCAATGATTAACGCGCGGAATGATAAGGGAGAAACTGCTTTATTTACCGCGATTCACGCTAATCACAAAATGAATGTAATACAATTTCTAGTAGAAAATGGAACGGATGTTAACGTAGTAGACAAGCTGAGTAAAACAGCTTTGCATTCAGCTATAGAAAAGGATCAATTAGATATTATTAAATATCTTTTATCATTGCAGAGTAGAAAGGAGAAGCTCAAGTTTTCCAGTTTCTTAGATGAAAAGTCTGATATATTCCACGCTAACGGGTTACATTTACATCTGGCTATTCGAGCCCGTGATTTTAAATGGAGTAGATTTCTTGTACGACGAGGTGCCGATGTTAATAAGAAAGATAAAAGAGGAAAGACACCTTTGCACTGGGCTGCTCAACTGCAACAAGCGCAAATTGTAGAGTTGTTGTTACAATACAGCGCCGTTTATGACGAGAGAGACGTAAACAACCAAACACCGCTCGATTTGATATCGCAACGTACGGACGACATTAATGATGAGCTAGACAGAGATGAAGTAAACGACGAAACAACACCCGATGACGTGATATCGCAACCAGACATCTTCCTAGAAGCCGATGATGATGATGGTGGTGAGAGGGACAAAATCATTTGGTTATTGAATGTGATTAACGAGTTTTTTAACAGCCAAGATTTGATGGAAGATTTTAAACAATCATTGATGAATAGAGATGGGATAGCAGTGAATTGGGGAGCGTACGGCTTTGGTTTGCTGGAGGTATTGGCGGAGAACAATCCTATATTGTTCGTTCTTAATGCCAGAAATGCTGAAGGAAAGTATTTATTACACGTTGCTGGTGAAACGAACGATTTCTTGGCTTTTCAATTTCTATTCAAATGGAACGACGATTATTTACGAGTCAAAGCGGAGCTTCCAGAATTATTTACAACTACCATGGATTATCACCCAATTTCCGTCGATGCGGTTGATTTTCGAGGCAATACACCGTTGCATCTGGCGGCACAATATGGTCAACAACTGTTGGCCTCGAATCTCTTAGAACATGGAGCTATGTGCGACCCTCAAAACCACGCGGGAGACACCCCCGAAAGTCTGGCGAGCAGTGCTGGTCACGAGGCTATTGCTAAAATGCTGCAGCCCAATAAAATTTTATTCAAAGCTTTCGCAGAAGGTGATTTGGAAGAAGTTAAAAAGTGTATGGAGGGATCGGCGTATTTGAACGCTAAAGAAGGTCGCAGCGGCCGAACAGCCTTACACTTCGCCGCTGCTTTAGGTCACGCGGATATAGCGCACTCTCTTCTAAAGTATGAGGCCCATGTAGACGCGATAGACACGCGAGGTCAAACTCCGCTACACCTAGCCACCATCAATAATAATATGGAGATTGTTAAACTGTTATTGAGACATAGAGCGAGTGTCAGTGTTGTTGATCGAAGTGGTAAAACGTCATTTGCGGCGGAGTGCTGCGATAAGAAAAACCAGAGTGGGAATTTAGTAAGCGCGGTTAATGAATTGTTTAATGTCGTACAAAGCGATAATCCTAAACGTATTATCGACGATTTAAATCGCGTAGCGAGTGTTTACGGGCTAGATTTGAGTAGTATTGTTAACGTTCGTGATAATTGCGGGAAGAGTCTCTTGCACTACGCTGTCAAGGGAAATTACATCGAGGTTGCGCAGTTTTTGTTAGAAAATGGCGCTATCTACGATGTTAAAAGTAAATGGCATTACGCGGTGAAACGAAACATCGAAATTAAAAAAGACATGATTACGTTGATCGATGGAATGTTTTCTAACGTTACTAGTATCGTGGAGAAGGCTCAAATTATCAGTACGCGAATTATTGCGAACGTGCGGAATGTGGATGGAAGGACGCTTTTACACGAGGCGGCGATGTACGGTAACTTAAAAGCAGTCAAGTGGTTAGTGGAAAATGGCGCGAATGTTCAGGCTGAAGATTTTTGTGGTCATACCGCGCTTTATTTGGTTACTAAGGCTAATAAGGACATGTATATAAAGATAATTGAGTTCTTAAAATTGCGTTCGGTAGTTGAGACAAAAGTTGGGAAGAGATCATTAGAATGAGTCATTGGACTATTGCACGAAGATTATTATTGTTTTTCATTTTTAACCATTTGTTTAAGTTGATTTGTGTCTGAATTTGGCAGAAAAGCAGGCGCAGAAGTAATTGTTCGGATGAATGGGAAGTTGGGAACAACTGATTATAATGGCATCGAATTATGGAAGCTTACTTAATGACACATTTAATGACATTTTCAATTTCTTTGCAAGTGGGTAGACTGATCGAGTGGATGTACTTTTGGAGCCATGTGTTTGAGTCCCAACAGTGTTTGGGAGAATGGAACTGGACCCACACACATGCCTTTGCATTCCAGATGGGTGTTCCAAATGTTTGGTCCAAGTTTCACAGCTGAGTTTTGAATGAAATCTTCTGGTAAATCGGTCTTAATTGTGATCGAGATCTGGACGATGATGCGGAGCAAGATTATTATTTAATTACTAATTAATATTTTCTTAAAAATTTTTAATCCCAATTTTTTTTATCAATTCTAGTCAGAATATGAAGTGCCAAACAAACAATAGGACCACTTTTCAAGCCAAATTTAAATCATGCACGGGTATTTTATGGTTATTATTACCGTACATTGCTTTTATTTTTATTAGCGACAAATTTAAAAAGAGAAATTATTTTGAAAATGTATCGATAAATCAAATCAATTTTTAAGCTCTTAATTCAATTGTCTTAGCATATTATTATTATTATTTTGAGTTCCATTTGCATGCATCACTCATTTATTTTTGTTATTGGGAACTATGAAAGGGGTGTGTTTACCTTTTGGTCGTGTTTGAGTCTCACTTTTTGGGAGAGTGGAATTGGGCCCACACGATTCCGTTTGCATTTCCAGATTTGTGTCCCAAACTTCTGGCTTAATGAAGGTGTATTAATTAGTCTAATTAGAAGGAGGGCTTCGATCACGCTGTTTCACTCTTGGGGAAGAGGAGAGGGGTGATCCGACGCTACCTCTCAAACATTCAAATGAATACGAGTGTGTGCTATGAGGACTCCCCACCTTCGCCTCTTCACCACTCATTCAAGGTACACCACAAACGCCAAGAATTAAATTCATATCCCAGTAATTAGCAAAAATAAATTTAGAGACAATTATTTAATTATCCGGTAATCATTCATATTTTTTTTCCATTTGTTTACATTCGGAAATAAACAATAATTTCTTAACCCTACAGAGCAGAAAATTGATTACCTATTATTATTTCCAAAATTTTAATTCAAACTTAATTTTTTAATTAAATTTGTCGTTTTTCTTAATTGCATTTTTTCAGTTTACAGTATTAATGATTATTTGAGCTTGTTAACAGTACTGTTTTTTTAATTTTTATATACTTATTTTGTATAGAAAAATATTACAATGAAATTTGGTATTATTAAAATTATATTATTGTTATATTATTATAAATTAGATTTTATTTCGGAAAATTAAATAATAATTATTATGTTGGAATTTCTATTTTGTGACGTCATTACCTCGTGATGTTTTCCCTATGCGATTTCTTCGGATGACGTCATCACGGGGAATATGCGCGGGCGTTGGTGCGCGTCGCGACGCATTACGTCGGGTGACTTCGCGCCGGAGTTCTTGGGTTAATATCGGCTTATTCTTCATCGATTTTAAACGAATAAAGTTTTTCTACGAGGTAAACAATGACATTTAATTAAGTAATAAACTACCGTGAAGAAGTGTATTGGAGTAAAATGGCCGAAATGGATCTAGATTGGCCGCATCTTCACGTTCGAAATTGAGTAGGCTTATGGCGCTCGTTTTTGGCAGATTGGAAACCCCCGCGAAGACCCGAGATTCCATCTCTTTCCAAGTAAGAAACCCATATTTTTATTATAATTATTATTACTGGAAGTGTACCGTGAACGTTACGAAAGATTATTGCGACTCGCTTAGATGTATTCGAGATTTAATTTTACATTCTGTACCGTACGTGCATTTATAAAAAGAAATTATGCCAAGCAGAAAACGCATCGTTATTCGCAAACACGCGTGTGTGTATTTCTATGATAAGCGCTCTGGATAAATTATGAATAATGAACTACTTTCAAGGCGAATGAATGTTGGCGGTTGGATTCGCGCCTAGCTACATTTATTTTCTCTCCTATGATAAAGTGTATAGCGCGTTGCGGATAAAAATCAATCCAAGTTGGCGCTATTGAATTTTGCGTGTAATTCTTCGGAGCAGGTTTTTTTACGGCGTTTGTGAGGGGACCAACGTAAATTAAAAAAAAGCAATGACGTAATTGCAAAAGCAGAATAAAATTTTAATGTTTCTTTTAATAAAAGCACAAAACACACCGTAACAAAAAAAAAACGTTCTTTTTTTTTTTTACGTCGTAGTAGCAGTAGTTTCATTCATTCATTTATTCATTCATTAAATCCGAGAGTTCGAAAATTAATTTTTTTCTTTCTTCATTAAAAAAAATGAAAGGAAATTTCCGCGTATTTTTACTTAAAAAAAAACTTTGTTTTAAAAAAATATTTTAAAAACATTTTTTCCGGGTTGGTGCACATCCGGTGTTGGGTTATAAAGTGCGCACGCGCGGGAGAAAGAAATAAAAAACAAACATTTTTTAACAAAGGTGTGCAACACCCAATAGGAGTCGAGGGAAGGGGGATGGGGCGTGGCTAACCCTGATGACGAATCACAGATAAGAAATACGTAGCACTTCCGGGTTCGTCCTCTCACTTCCTGTCTTATATAAAAAATATATAAATTTTTTTCGTTTTTTTTTTTTCCTAATTTTCTTTTTCCGGTTTTGATGTTTGTTTGTGTGTTGATGTCCTTGGGTTGGTTTTAAGGTCCTCGTTGGTTGGTTGGTTCAGACGTCGCAAAGGGCCTTGCGTGAGGAGCAGCAGTGGGCGATGATGTAATGATGATTGCAGTAGCGACTTCCGAAGCGCCGTAGGAACTGTTTGCACGTCAGACCCCCTGCCAACTCACGCATCAGGTCGCGACATCCGCTTCCGTCGGCGACACCTAGCGGAGAAAAATACACATACGCCCTTCATTAATAATCAATTATTACGTTATGACGCAGCTCAGGGCATCGTGATGAACAGGGTGGGGCAGGTCACGTTAATTAAAAGAAATTTCACAACCAAACTCACGTTCAACGTGATTTCGCAATACTAATTCTAAGAAAAATGTTATTCGCCCGAGTAACGACCTCTACTCGCTCGAGTAAAATATTACACTCGGCCGAATATAATTTTTTTCTCGGTGGTGGACATTTATTTTTCCCACCCACCCGCTCATTAAAATTCAGGCTATAATTCTATTGTTAAAATTTGCTTAATTGGTCGAGTATTTGCGCGCACTCGTTCGTGTAAGATGTTACACTCGGTCGAGTACATTTTTATTTTTTTGTTTTGAAAAAAAGTTTTAACTTATGGTCAGTAAAATACGGCTCTTAATTATATTTTTAAAATCTGCTCAGTTGGTCGAGTATATGCGCGCACTCGGTCGTGTAAGATGTTGCACTCGGTCTAGTAAATTTTTTTTTGAAAAAAAGTTTTAACTTATGGTCAGTAAAATACGGCTCTTAATTATATTTTTAAAATCTGCTATGTTGGTCGAGTATATGCGCGTACTCGGTCGAGTAGGATTGTACACTCGGCCGAGTAAATTTTTTTGTTTTTTCCGAGTAGCCTACAATTTTTTTTTTTTTTTTTTGATAATTTTAGATACTTTAAAAATGACCGGAAATGTAAATTTTTGGAAAAATACAGGGTGTTCTAAAACCGGGAATGGATACAATTTTATGGGGGAGTTAAAAAAATATAAAGCGGTAGTGTATTTGTTTTGATAGTTACCGTTGTCTTCCGGTTGAGTTGAATGGTCGTCCTTGAGAGAGGAGGGTGCTTTGGTGACCTCGTTGAAGGGGGCGCTGGGCCTGTCGTTCTGTTGATCCAGCTGGTGAGCCGTTCGTCGGAAGTAGGTCTCCTGGCTCTTGAGCCCGCTCGCTCGGTCCCTCAGCCCGGACTTTGAGCTGGGGGGCGTGGGGGAGGAGATGACGGGGGCGTCCTTGGCCGCTTGCGAGTTGCTGTCCTCTTCCGTTTGCTCTAGCTCCTCCTCCTGGTCTTGGTCCTGGAGGTGGGGATGAGGGTGGGAGGGCTGGAAGCCGCCTGGTTTGGCCACCACCACCTCCGACACTCGCGAGTAGTCCGGGATCACGTTCTCGTTCTCCGCGATGCACCGCCCGTTGATACAATACTATACACGTACAAACAATAACATTAGGTGACGTCATCATGTCATATGCGGGAAGTGTTTGTGTCTTAAAACATTCAGAAATGTAATTTTTTGGTTTTGTTCGTAAAAAAACAAAAAACTGGAAACACGCGAATTTTGTTTCTTAAAATGTTGGAAACAATTAATTTTGTGCTTTTAAATGTTTTAAAGATTCGATTTTGTTGCTTAAATTGTAAGAACAATGAAATGTAAACCCGTTTAAATGTAAAGAGTATGGGAACTTTTTTTTTTAAAAAGTTCGTATTCAATTAATAAAATGTATCAAAATATGATAATTAAATTCAACTGCTGGATATAAGTCATATGTTATGGATGGCAGGTAAAAATGAAAGCACACATAGACAGCAGTGAAGGTTAAAAATAAAACAATAATTCAGTCGTCAGCTGTGAAATAGTGATGAGGAAATGGAACGAAGGATAAAACCCAGTGGCAGCCTTGGCAGGGATCGAATGCAAATTTTGATTAAAATTTCAACTACTACTATGTAATATGCTATTATTTTGAGATGAGCGTAAAAGTTGAATTTTTAAAGCTTAAGAATACCATTACACGTGCAAACAATAACTTTAGGTGACGTCATCATAACTTTCCGCACGTGGAAAATTAAAAAAAGTAAATTAAAATAAATGCACTCCGTCGAGTACATTTATGATTAGAAACACTTGATTTTGTTTCTTGAAACATTCAAACATTTTTGCTTTTGTTTGTGGAAAAAAAAAAAAAAATAAACATTTGAATTTTGTTTTTTTAACATATTATTATGTTGGAAACATTTGGTTTTGTTTGTCCGAACATTTAAGGTTTATTTTTTTGGAACATTCCATTTCTTTTCTTAAAACATTTTTTTTTGTTTTTGTTTTTGTTTCGTACAAATACAGTAGGCTGCTGTATTGGAAGCAGTTAGATTTTGTTGTTGAAATGTTGGAAAACTGTCGAATTCGCTACCATTAACAACTATGAATATAAACGACGTAAAAGTTTCCTAAAATCGCTGTATAAATGGTATTAAAACTGGGCTTTAAATTTGGGTATTAAAATTTAAAGAAAATTTCCGGGAATATAACTGCTGGATACAAAATGATGACGTGCGTAAGGATAGGTATAGGCACATGGGGAAATTTAAAAAAAAAAAAAAATTAAACATTCTCGTACATAGAGTGGCGCAGCATTGAAAGCGAGCACACAAACAATAAGTCACTCATATGCGAGTGTCAGAATAAATCATTGGAAGATATAAAAAGTGTGGAGCCATGGCCTAATTAAACGAACAGTTAAACCTCTGAACAAGACCACACCACCTCCCATTGAAGACCACCTCTAATGCAAATACAGATATTAGAACCTCTATTATTGTCATTCCCCACAGTAGTCTCTGTACACAGACTCTACTGCACATACACCGTTTGAAATGGGCTAAATATAACTGTGTTTGCTATACCAGGAAGAAAAAAAATAGCAGTACTATTATAGTATATAAGCTAGAGGTAGGGAGTCTACGTATCACTCACATACAATAGTCACAACCATATACTACTGTATTTGAAAAAGAAAGAAGTTAATTGTTTCAGTCATATTGAGTTAAAATGATGTTAACCAACTTTATTCTTTCGCTCCTTCTTGCTTCGAGTGTGTTTAGTGTGGACCGCGCTCAGGGGCAGGAGGAGTGTGAATGCGGGGGCCCCTGCTCCTACATTCCTTTCTCAAATATGTCCGATGCCTTACAATACTACAGTCAGTGCACTTATCTCATAGAAAAACGTAGCTATTATTATTATTCCTATTTCATTAATTAAACTCAAATAATTAATCTTTAATAATTTTTATAAAAATAGTGAACGTAAGCTGCGTTCTCTCGAGTTGCCCTATGCTCAACGCTACGTGCCCTTTCGCTTCGAACGGGAGTGTGAATGAGGATGCCTTGACCCGCACTGTGTCCATCCTCAACCAGTGTTTCGGTGAAACGGGGCAGCTGATCTGCGGCGTCAACATGACCCGTTTGCCCATGGTCCAAGTAAGTTGGACCACCGCGCAGCTGATACCATCGATAGTGGCGAGTGGAACTGTGGCATTCAATCTTGGAACTGGATTTGTGGACAATTTGTCTAGCGCTAAGTTTACGGTGATAAATGCCGACAATGGAGTCATCACTTTGTCCATTCAAGCGCCCAACATGGCCGCTCATTCCACTTTCAATGCCAACATCACCACACCTGTCGACTCCGTCGTCAGAAGTGTGGGGCAGTTGGTACCAACCTCCCTCTATTATCCCCATGTGACAGGGTTTTTCCCCTTCAATGTTTCCTTCACCTCCTCCATCGATCTATCTACTACCGCACCCACCATTCGCATTCTCAACGAACAGTCCATTCACCAATTGTTTTTCGGCAACTTCACTACCCCAGACGGAAAGCCTCTGCTGCAAAAGGCAG
The DNA here is from genome assembly GCA_034692225.1 of Polydesmus complanatus. Classification (NCBI taxonomy): domain Eukaryota; kingdom Metazoa; phylum Arthropoda; class Diplopoda; order Polydesmida; family Polydesmidae; genus Polydesmus; species Polydesmus complanatus. The sequence goes on along the minus strand of JAQGAZ010001303.1, from coordinate 2,334 downwards.
TCGACTTTTTAAACCTTCGCATGAATTCTGCCACCAAAGCTTCGGTTCACCCTTCCACTGTGTACAACTTCCTGTCCACTTATTTCGCTTTAGGCTTGCTAGCGGCTCAACAAAACTGCTCTTAAGCAAGTTTATAGGTGGGAAAAGGACTTTAAAAATTTTTAAACCATTTTTCACAGCACTAAAACCACTTTTTACTGCACTAAAACCACTTTTTACTGCACTAAAACCACTTTTTACTGCACTAAAACCACTTTTTACTGCACTAAAACATCTTTTTACTGCACTGAAAACCACTTTTAACTGCACTAAAACCACTTTTTACTGCACTAAAACATCTTTTTACTGCACTAAAACCACTTTTAACTGCATTAAAACCACTTTTTACCGCACTAAAACCACTTTTTACCGCACTAAAACCACTTTTAACTGCACTAAAACCACTTTAATATGATGCACTAAAGCACTTTTAGGATACACTAGATTTAGTTTCTAAACTTTTAGGAAACATGTTAATTTTGTGCATTAAAATGTTATAAACATTTTAACATTGTTATTTACGAATTTCGTTCTAAAAATGTTGAAGGAACATTTCAACTTTGCTCATACGTGTACGTGAGAAACACTTTTGTTTCTCAAAGGGGTGCGTTGTGTAAGGGGTGAAATGGAATGGGGGGTAGTTACCTGTCCATCTCCGCAGGGGGAGCCCTCGGCGGCTGGCCGGTAGGAGACGCAGTAGCCGGACCTGGAGTCGAAGCAGAAGAGCTGCGCGCACACCCTCTCGTCCTTCTACAATAATCGTAACAGTAGTATAGCTTTATTAAACCGGAAGTGAGATAAATATTCGAGTGACTTACGAAGCAGGCGCTGGTCCCTCGGTCTTTCCGGCATTGCGCGTCGAGGCTGAGCAGCTTACCCGGAAGTAGGCGCGGAAGCTCGTCGTCTTCGTGAGGGATGTTGAACAGGCACTTAGCTGTGTCTCCGCTGCAATACACACGTATAATGAGATTAGTACAAGGGGGGCGGGGCTTAAATTAAGGTAGGCGGGGGGGGACTATACTTGAGGAAGTGCTTAAACTGCTGGACGCTGCAGATGGACCACTTAAAGCCCCGCTCGGTGTGCCGCAGGTCGCTCATGATGTAGCCGTCCTCCCAGCGACAGTGCTCCGCCCCGGGGCCCCCGAGGTAGCTGGGGGGCGGGGAGCCGTCGTGCACCGCTCCCAACCTATGTATACAAACAATCATTAGCCATTATACAGGGTTTTGTAAGGTTTTCCCTCTGCTGAACTTTGTTCGCAAAACAGTACTTAGCGAGAATCTGTTGTATTACCTTACACTTTAATCGGAAGATGTTCTGCACAAAACGACCAACTCAAAAAAAATTTATTTTACACGGATTTAGAAGAAAGCGACCAACGTACTATAGCTTCTCTAATGAGTTGGTTGCTTTGTGCAGTACACTGTGCAATTATTATTTCAAAATAATTGTTGTCTACATTATAATTACAAGTTACAATTATAATAATATTAGTTGTGACTTACAAGTGTCCGACTTCGTGCGCCGCGACGATGATTCCGCTGAAGCCGCCGGTGTCTTCGATGATGGCCACGCTGTTGACCTTTTCCAGCCGCTTGTTGACCACGCAGGCTCCTCCCACGTACGCGAACCCTACACACACTCAACATTACACAACTGCTTCAACATAAAAACATATGGCTTCTGGCTGCGGGGGAAGATGGATGGACGGTGTTAGTGAGTGCACATGCGCAGGAGAGACAGACATAGAGAGAGAGAGAGAAACCGGAAACAATAGAAACAGGAAATAAAAAAGAGGTATAAACGAAAATTTACTTGTGGCTCCGACCGGAACTTACACGTCTTTAGGTGACCGGAAATGGCGAGCGTGGAAAATAAGATTTTTTTTTTTTAAATGTAGACAGGAAGTGCGTCTATGTAATACATATATTATAATGTATTATAAAATTATACAGGGTGTGTTTTTATAGTGTAAAAAAAAAATAGAACTGAAGATAGATTTATAGTTCTAAAAAAAAAAATAGAACTTAAACGAGTTTTCAGTTCTTGAATAGTGCATTTTAGTTCTTTAGTTTATGTTTTGAGAATTCAAACTGGAACAATTTTTTTTAAACTGGAACTAGTGATTTTTTTTTGAACTTGCTTTTAGAACTTGTGTAGTGTTTTTTAAGAGTTTTTATAATGTTCTTTGGAACTTGTATAGGGTTTTTAGAACTTGTAAAGTGCTTTCTTAGAACTTGTGAAGTGCTTTCTTAGAACTTGTGTAGTGTTTTTTTAGAACTTGTGTAGTGTTTTTT
>JAQGAZ010001302.1:0-32330 GCA_034692225.1 Polydesmus complanatus | reverse complement strand
TTTTAAAAGTACAGCTGCCTTTTCTTAATATTTAAAAAAAATTGAAATCGGACACTTATTTCCGGACGGAGGGAGTATTTAATTTTTTTTTTTTTAGTTTAAATTGGTTTATCTTACAAGATTACTTAGGATTAGATATTGTATTGCATGGAAAGGGCTTCCACGAGTCAACAAGCTGATTTTGCTTTGATAATATATAATGTACGAGTATTTACTTTCAATCTTGAAATAACAAACTTAAATCATTTTAAATGACAGAATTTTTGTATTTTTTACATAAATCTGTCAGCGGATTTTGTCTTAGATTTTAATAATAGACGTTTGTGATTTGGCGAGTAGTCGATTGAGAATATTTCAGTAGATATGCGCAAAATAATAGCAATTACAATAGATGAGCCTTTACCCACACACTCGTCTTTCCTTAACTAACACTTTTGTAGGCACAAATTAATACGTAATTACTATCATGCACTCACTCACTCATTTCTTTTTTTTTTTTTTTAATTATTCACTCACAGCCGTCATTATTATGTTTGTTGTTGTATTACTAATTCAATGTTTGTCTATGTCTGTTTGTCCATTCTTCCTATTCTGTTGTGTCTCAGAGGACCAAACCTGAAATGGTACGTATATATCGAAGCAACCGACATTTTACTATTTATATTTAATGATAATAATTATTCAAGGAAAAGGTCGTTTCGGCTTTTCACGCTTAATTATTCATTAAATCTGAAGAATTGAGAGGCAGATAAAGATAGTCATTTGCTTGTTTTTCTTTTGGTTTGAGAAAAGCCAAGTTTTCAAAGTGGAATAAGTTATACACCGTATACAGAATGAAGCTTTAATATTTAAGTTAAAGCTCTGATTCTTTTTTTTTTTTTTTGTTTTGTGAGTGTGTCTGCCATTTCTGGAGAAACTTTACTTTTCTCTAATAATGTTGTTAAAATTTAATCGAAGATACTGTAATACTATAGCGGTGAAAAGTTGAAAGATTTTTTTTTTATTGCTTAGTTAAGTCTAACTATATCACGTTAATTAAGTCGAGGAATCGAAACATAAACCTATTATCGATTGAATTTTTTGGTCTCTCCGCGCTCTTTCGATGCGCTTTCTACGGCGAATAATCGAAAGTTTGACTGAACCTACTAGATGAAGAAGAAGAAAAAAAAACTGGATTAGATTCTATTTTTCTTCTTCTTCTTCGTCGTGCGCCAATCACGTGACGGTAATAGTTGTAAATCTTTGTAATACTTTTCGGATAAAGTAAGTAGAAATGAGAAGCTTTTAGTAAATATCAGAGCCGATGTTTTTACTAGGAACATAAACAAACCCCCCAGTGTATACTGTATATGTAATGGAAACTTAAATGTTTTGTTTATACGTTTGATGGCATGTACAGTGCAGTACCTCTGTTATTATATTATTATTTTTGATGTGTTAATCGTGGTAAACAGAAAGGCGAACACCAACACACACACACACACACACGGTAAAATTTAAGATCCCAAAGATGATTTATTTTTGAGAAAAAAAAAAGTAAATAAATAGGAAATCAATCTTTTGGATGGAAACCCACACATCGATGCCGCAATAATTATTACATAAAGATTAAACACGCGGTTGTATTCGAAGATTTTTTTTTAAAAAAAACTTTCAATTGGCATTTTGGCATTTTTTCAAAAAAATTAAATGCACGTACAGTGTACAGTATATTCTTATCTGTACCAGCCAGTTTAACAAAGTACTGTATCTTTATAATTACTATAATAACAATTAAGTTATTTATAAACTTTTTATAATTGTACATGTAAGGTAAGAGTGAGGAAAACGCGTATTTTTTTTTTTTTAGTTTATTGGTTTATTTTACATACATAATAATAGTAAATATCAACAAACCATAATTTTAATTAATTCGCGATGTTCTTAAATTACAAAATCTATAATTTATTTACTTCAAATCTTGTTTTATGTAATACAATACGTGCATTGTTTTTTTTTTTTTTTTTTTGAAAGAAAATTTATGCAAAATGTTAGAAACTTCGAAATGGATATCTCTCGTTAAACGCGCTGGATACGGCTTTGTAAAATGCCGCTTGTCGACATTATTTTTATACGTGAAAGCTTTACTGAAAAAGGAGATTTTAAACCATTCTTTTGATTTTTGATCATTAATTTTATAATAAAATATATATATTTCTTTTTTTTTTGCAAAAATTAATTAAATTTTGAATGGCATAAAACGACGGATTTTTTTTGCCTCACTTTTTCTCGCATTACGTTATACGATTATACAGTATTAAAAAGTGGATTTAAAATATATTATAGCGGTACGGTACATATTTAGGTTATGTTATGGAAAAGAACACGTGTAAATTATAGTTTTTTAAATGTACCGGTACTGTTACAATTGAAAAATTTAATTCGCGTTATTGCGCTGGCCGGAAGTTTTATTTTTGAAATGATTTAAAAGTTTTGTACGAATTTGGTGGAGAAAACGCGTCAAAACGGAAAATTCCTTTGACTACATCTCATTTTTTCGCCCTCCCCCCTCTAAACATTTTTATTAATTTTATCGCAATTTTTGAAATTTTTCTGGCGCTGACGCGTCTCTCAAATTCCTATCTACGTCGGGTTAACTGTATTATATTGGGTATGCCGCTATACACGTAATGTTTCTGTCAAATAATTTGATTTATATAGCTTAATTTTCGAGATTAATAGATCTCTAGTGCTATTATCCTCCCGCATTCTTTACCATTCATTTTCGGAATCGGTATGATTGATGCTTTAAAAGGGGCGCTCAACATTTTCTAATTTGTTAAGCTAGACAAAATACCAGCAAACAAACTTCCATAAATTTTAAATTCGTTCCCATTTCTCTTCGCATTATCTCACTTCGTTATTTATTTAACCAGAATAAAACAAAACAAAAAACAAAAAATAGTTTCGACTTGAACTCCTGCAAACGAATCATAAATCAGTAAAACTAACGCTCAAAACTAATTAAAACATAGCGACCAGCGTTTTTCTTTTGATTATTATAAATAATGGACATTAATTCTTAATATATTTGCTCGATTTTTATTATTTCGTTTTAAGCTATGGGTTTCGATAAGAATAATGGAAGGGGAGAGGGGGAGAAGAAAATCCGATTTGCAAAAGAAACGACAGCGGAATTGTTTCTGTTTGTTGGCGGTAAATGAAGTGTTAAACGCGTTTAGTCACTTATCAGCTCACGCAGCTTCCGAAATACAAGAGTTTATTATGTTTAGATATAGACTGCCACCGAGCAATCTTATCGGAAACACTAAACAAAAACGATTGTTTACATTACTTAAACGATTTACAGTTTTACACGGATAAACGCGAATTCAATTGTCCGCGAAAATTCAATGACATAGAAATAACTATTAACCAACCTATTTTTTTTTAATAAAAAAAAAAAAAAATAATGAAAAAACAAATTCTGACTTTATTAATTAATTAATTACTAATATACAAATTAAGTTACAGTAAATGCTTTTATTTTAAAATTTTTTAAACAAATTGTTTTAGGATCCGAAGCTACAGTATTACATGAACATCGGATCTCAAGACATTCCGATGGAAGAGAAGACTGTGACAATCGTTTATGGGCCGGATTTTGTTAACGTTAACTTTCTTAATTTTTGCTGCGACAGGAAAGAAATTGCCAAGGTAAACCAGTTGTGCTTATTTCTATGAAATTGTTTTCTCTATTGATAAACAAAATACAGCAGATGTGTTAGCGTCGTGAATTTTATTAATATTTAATATTTTACTTGGAAGCGTGAATTGTTTCTTTTTATCTTTTATTCTTTCTATCTTCTGTTCCGTTTGATATATTTTTTTTTTAGAACAAATTCTAAGAAGCGACTTTATCGCATTTTTAAATGACCAATAATTATATTACTGTACACGAAAATATTCCGCTGAAGACATTGAAATTTATGTTTTCTCTACATTTTCGTAGTTCCCGGGTTTTTTATTTCACGTAACATTTTATTGGATTATTTATTGCTAATTTGTGCTAGACTCATAAAATTAATTACCGGTACTTGCAATTTATGGGTTTTAATTAATTTATAAATGTAGAGCTCTAAAAATAAATTTTTTTTGGGGGGTGCTTTTCATTTTGTGCAATATCTTTTATTACTTTCATGTGTTGCAATGTTTATCTAACTTTTTGAAAGAAAAAAAAAAATTTATACAGTACTGTATAATGATTATTCAAAAGAAATTCAAAAGAGAAGGATATTACATTGAACAAGTCTGATTGGCCTTCAAAAAATCTTGACTTTATAATAGTTTTCAAATCTCGTCACGTTTATTCGTGATCATAAAAACATGTAGTTCTATTCTAATTTATTTAATGTTTAATTTTTTTTTTCTTTTCTAAAAAAAAAAAAAAAAAAATAGGAATGGACCGAGGAAATTGTAAGCATGGCTTACAATCTGTTGGCGTTAAATGGAAGTACAACGTCATATTTAGAGAAAGCTCATACCAAAATCATACTCTCACTCGATAAGGAAGGAAAAATTCCCGTCAAAAAGTAAGCTTTCACTTGCTGCCAATTACGTAGGTTCTTTTATTTACAATATTATTGCATAAAATTACGAGGCAAGAATTACGGTTACGGTAATAAGGTTGCGCTCAGCGTTATCGCAAATTACCTACCGACGTAGGCGAGATGTGTACGATGAATTGCGGTTAGAATGCTAACTTGGTTTCTCTAACGAGGCAGAAATATCCCCGTCTTTATGCAAACGAAGCTAATTATATTATTCTTTTTTTTTTTTCTCTCCTAAAAATAGCTTAAAGCAGTTGTACTGTTTCTTTATAATTATCTTGGAATCACTTCTACTTTACTTTTTATAGGGCGTTTCAAACTTTCTTGGAATATCATAAATAACTTTGCAAAATACGGTAAACATTTAATTACCATTTATTTTTGACAGATATTTAAATTAAAATCAAGAGATGCAGGTGGTTATTATTTCTATTCGATTATTATTACCGTACTGGTATTATTATTATTATTTTTTTGATGCAACAGGGGAAAAATTTCTGTCACCTTTTTATACGCTATTTTATGACCTGTCGACTCTTTTGATAAGCAATATCATTTTAGGAGTCTTTTCTTCTCGTTAATAAATGTTGCAAGTAGAAGGTTGGAATTAAATGTGGTTGTTTGTTGAGCCCCGCGAGGGCAATTGCGGATGACAAGTGGTCGATAACAGATGGGAAGTTTGTTACCGTTATTAGAGGAGAAAAGAGAAAGGTTACAATTTCTAATTTGGAGAAAAAGTTTACCCGAGAGATGATTTTTTTTTTTGTATTTTGGAAAAAAAAAAAATAAATAAAGCGCAAAGCGTTAGAAACTCGAGAAAATGCGGAGAATGAGAACTTTTCAAACATCGATTTTCTTGTTTTTTTTTGTTTTTTTTTTGACTTTGGCTATGCTTCGCGCACATTTTGAAAGAGTTATATCGGACAGAAAAAGTTTCTATTAATTTCACCCTTTACTTATTAGAGTTCTTTTCATACGAATTTAATCGCTGACTCAGCTTTTTAAAAGCTCATTTTTCAAAGCCGTATTAATTTCCTACACTTTAAATCTGAAAATAACTCTTGATTTTTTTTTTTTTTTCCTAAAAACACAACTCTCCATCTGTTAACCGCGTTGCCATCTCAGAAAATTTTTTTTTTTTTTTCTATGCGTTGTATCGATTTTATTATAATTTTGTTGCTGTTATTTAATTTTTCTGCGGTGGGTCTAATTTTTAAAGGTTAGCTAGTCCGTTATTTCGAACATTGTATCTAAATTAAAAATTATGTGTAATATTCTAACAATTACCGAACAGCAGGCGGTCTTGTGTTGAAAGTAATATTACCGCATGAAATGGTAAATCAATAGTAATTAAGGCTAGAAATAATATATTTTGTGAAGAAAATGGTTTTAATTTCATTGCAACCAAGCAGCTAATACGATAAAATATTGTAATTTTTTTTTTCTGCTCGCCAAAGTTAATAACATCTAAGTGCATAGTAAAGATGAAAGTTAGAAAACGTAATTTCCAAAAATAATTCGCTGCAAATAATAGTGTACTGCAGCGAAAAGATTTTAATAGTTTTTTTTTCTCGCGTTTAGCTTAACAAAATTTGATACCTTCCGCTAGATTATAAAAAAACCTTATTTTTTTCTACGGTACTTCTCGGCATTTGCCAGTGAAGATAAAGTATTAAATATAGTAAAGGTTTGAAGGAAACGTTACTTTGATAACTGCACTGGAATTTTTTTTTTTTTTAAATCTTATTTGTTTCTATCATATAAAATATTCATGTTTACATCGTTGAAAAGTTTTGCAAAACTTCTCGATAATGCTTGCCTGATGTTATCGTCTTGCCAAACGTGTTGCCGCAATGTTATACATTTAATACAGGAAATTTAACAAACGCGAGTATTTTTTTTTTTTTGAATGAATAGGCAAAGAGTGTTAGTGGTGATAAACGACTATTAGGTTATATCGATTTGTTGTTGCGTTTGCAGCTGTATATACATATATGTACGCGGAGCTACTGTACTTTTATGGATGCACTGAGGTTATTGTTGTTCTAACTCCATCTCTCTGTGCCTATTTGAATTTCAGTATTGTCAAGACATTTGCTCAAAATCGCGAAGATAAGAAAAGAGTGGAAAAAGCGCTAGAGGCCACCGGATTGTCATTTGCTAAGGTAAACAGCTTATTCCATTTTTTTCTTCTTATATGTATGAAATGTTTTTTATATATGGAAAAACAAAAAAAGCTTCTTTCCAAATACAGAACGAAACCATCTGCCCAACCAAATTTGGTTTTGATGTCTTTCTGGACTTTTACAAGCATCTGACTGGGAGAACAGAATTGATCAAAATATTTGAAGACTTGTAATGTCATTTTGCTGCTTTTTTGTTCGATACGAACTCGCTTTTATTTGTTTTTTTTTATTTTTTTTATTATTGTTATTTATTTATATTTTGCAGATGCGGTGGAAAACACAAAAATTACATGACCGCTGAACAGTTGGTAGAATTTGTGAATCAAGAGCAAAGGGATCCCAGATTGAATGAAATACTTTATCCGTATGCAACTAAAGCGAGAGCTCTTGATATTATCAATACGTACGAACCTAATAAAAGCTACAGTCAAAAAGGTAGGAAAACAATGAGATATTTAATAATTTTCATGCTTATTAGCCTATTACGCGCGCTAATGCGTAATTCGGAAATGAAATGTTTGGCTAAAAAAAAAAAAAATTCTCGTCACATCTTTTCGTGGTTGCAATTGCTTTGCTATTTACGATTGAAAGGAGTCGTGTTAACAGCGTAAGGTCATTTTCTATTCAATTTTTTTTGTTGTTGCAAGAATGGTGTAGTTATTGAAGGAGTTGAAGTATAGTATGCAAGCGGTTGAAACGAGAGCAATAATACTGTAAATTTACTTTATAGCTTACAATTTTTTCTACTTTCGAAAATATTTATTTTCGAAAAAAAAAATTTATTGTTATGATAAGCATCGATCGCTTGTCGATTTATATAAAACTGACAACATTTATTAGTTTTTACTTTAAAAAGAAACTTGAAAGTGGATTTTGGTTTAAGTTATTGTTACCCAAGTTATAGTCCAAAATAATGGAGTTTACCTAGACTGAATTAGTTCCGGGCAAATTATGTCCGTTAATTACTCTCCTACTTTGACCGACTTTGATCAGGTTTCAGCTGCTTATACAAAAAAGAAAAAATTAACTTAAAAATTATGCAATATTAAATGTTGCATCTTGTTTATAAAATTACTACGTTTCATAGTTTTACGATAGTTTTAAGTTATGCATTTTTTAATCAATTTCTGATTAGAAATTGACACAACTAAAAAATATAATGCATGTAGCCGACTGTAATCCTGGTTAGAAAGATTTAAAGTCAATTGTTTTTGTAAAAACTAATATACCGGAGGTAATTATTATTATTATCTGGTTAGAAAGAAAGATTTGCAGGTAATTGCAAATATACATATGACAGGTTTTTTAAATTTTGTTGATGAAATGTAAATTTTACACTTTTAAAAACGTGATTGTACCGTTTTCATCGAGATATCTAACTTAAATTTGGTCTGCAAAATAAATCCTCTCGAGAATTCAAAAGTCTATTTTGAAAAAAAAAATGTTTTATATTTCGTAATTCCATTACATTTACCAACTTTAAAAGTTTGCTGAAACAAGTGGAGTTGAAAATGTTTGGTGAAAGGATGTCGAGTGAATGTTTGTGGAATCCAAAATGCATCGCAGCGTTAGCTCAAGCCTTTTCATGCATCGCTCTGATTTTTCCCTCCCCTCGAGCTTAAAGTAAAAGCCTAAATTATAAGCTACTGGTATTGACAGTTGCTATGGACAGGAGAGTAAACCTTTAAAATGTACCATTTTAATACAGTTATATTTCAAAGCACTAAATTTTATTACCAGCTTAATTTACATTTTCTAGGAATATTATTATACCGGTAATATTATACCTATGAAGTTCAGTACTGTACTGTATATTGAAAACTTGCTTACCAAGGATTATTATTTAAAAATAACTTTTTTTTATACTGGTACATTTATATTTGATCAACGAACCAAAAAATTTCCATTGTTAAAATCATCTAAAAAAAAGTTTCAATTAAATTCAATTCTAAAAAAAGTTCTAATCAAGAATGACATAGTAGGCTACTATTAGGGAGTTTTTATAAGGCAACACATACGATAATGTTTAAATTTACAATTTAGCAAATGGAATTGGTTTTTTTTTTTTTTTTTTGAAGATAAAATTAAAGCGGAAAGGCCGATACGTTATTTTGAAAGGTCAAGGCGTAAATTCTCAACGACCAAAATAACGGCGGCGATATGTTTATAGCTTGGCTTTCTTTCGAAGCTTCTTTTCATTCATTGATGTTATCATTCAACTGCCAACTGACCTCAAGAAAATAATGGCATGGATGCTTTTTATTCGAAGAGACCGAACTCCTCGATGCACAGTAGTTTATTTTTTTTAATGAGTAGAAAAATATCGATCGCCAATACTAATGTACTTTGGGAATTATCGTAATTTATATGTGCCATGGTTACAACATTGATGCTATAATACATAAGGGCTTTAATTATGTTAATGTAGTCGTTGATCTAAGTCAAATGATTTACTTTCGCGTTTTTCACTTCGCTTTCAACCATAGGCCTACTCAAATTTAGACTTTATTACTAGCGCTGCGCTTGCATTTGTAAATCGATTTTTTATTGCATTGGGGGATTGCACACCTCGGTTAATTTATAGCGGAAATTATATTTAATGCATTAATCGTAATGTTTGAAGTGTATACTCTGTTAAAAATAAAATTAATGTTATTTACCGTATTAAATAAGAAATTAATGATATTTACGGTATTAAATAAGAAATTTATGTTTACATTCGGAGTAAAATAATGAAATTTTATTTTGTGTGCTTATCCATTAACTTATTTTGCGGAGGCATTAACTATTTTTATTTTGATATAGTCTTTATATTTGCAATAACCTACATATGTCGACGTCAGAATTTTTTTTATTTATGTATAGAGATGGGTAACTTTTTATTTTAAGATTTAGATTATTAATTTTGTTCAAATATTGTAATTAACATGAATTTTAATTACTGAGTATCCTACATACATGTACGAGTATTTAAAAATTTTAGTTTAAAACTTGTTTTGCTGAGTTGCATTTATTTGCTTCAATGGTTTCTAAATAATTTATTGGTTTAAAAGCTGCTAAGTCCCAATGGTCTCGATACAGGCGCTTTTTTTTTGTCTTTTTTTTTTTTTTTTGAAGAAAAAAATTATTTTATTTAATAATTATTTATTTTTTATTTATTTATAAAGCATTTTCGAGCAAAAACACATTAGCAATTGCCTCTAGAGATATCTAAAGAAATAGAGCACTCACACTATTTCTTCAACAACAAAAAAATTTATTTGAAAATTTAATATTTATCCGATAAATTTATTTATTCGGAAAAATCGTCAAATATCATGGAGTTGTACGCGTATTGTGATCTTAAATGTCTAAAACCATTTTAAATTACTTAAATAACAGACATTTATATTTTTAAAATTAATATTTGTAGGTCACTTTAGCGTGGATGGATTTCTTCGATACTTGATGAGCGATGACAACATTATAATTGCCCCAGACAAGTTAGATCTCAACGACGACATGAATCAACCTCTGTCTCATTATTTTATCAATTCGTCGCATAATACATACTTAACAGGTACGTTTTTGCATTTATTATACATTTTTTTATGTTATTTTATTGGTGACGTAAGTTGTTGGGGTCATTGCGTTTGACGCGCGAGTATAAAACAAAAACTATTTATTTACAAGATAACATTAGAATAAATTATGTTTAATTTACTAACCATATTTTATAAACTGTGTAACTGAAAGTTTATTATTTTAATAACGTGCTTTACGAGGAAACTGGCGTACGAATGACCGCGTGCGGCTATGAGTTTAGATGACTTGTTGATATGTGAATTGGTTTATGTCACAGGCCATCAATTAACCGGGCGCTCTTCGGTGGAAATCTACCGCCAGTGCTTACTTGCCGGATGTCGATGTATTGAGTTGGATTGTTGGAATGGAAAAACTGCTGAAGATGAACCAATCATAACTCATGGCTACACGGTAGTCACGGAAATTCTTTTTAAGGTAATTCATTGCTGCACTAGCGCCTTCTTATCGATTTTCAACTACTATAGTACTTCACTTTAAATATAAATACGGGATTTCTGTTTTTAAGTAGTTTACTTTGAAATGAGATATGTCTTTTATATTCTTCAGTTGATAGTTGATATGAAAAATATCAAGGACAGCTACATTTTTAAAATTGAAATAACGTTGCAATTTAAGGTTAATTTTACATAATAATTATTGTAGACTATACAATATTTTTTAATTTTTTTTCTTCACTAATTTAATAGTACAGTATTTTTTATTTTTTTTTTATCTTAAACGCATCATTAGGTAGCCTATAAGTAGGAAAAATTCATGTTTGGCAGATTTCAAATGATATTCCACATTTATTCGAATTTTCTATAATGCACAGAAAAGTGTCGAAAAGAAACTTTTAAATGGGCGATCGATGGAAAGCACTTCATGACTTTGACATCGACTTATATTTAGATAGAAGAATGCGAATTGGGTTACGAGGGGTCTAACACATAAAGATTAAAAGCATATAGTAGTTTTCAAATAAAAGAAAATATTTTTCGAGGGAATAAATCCAGGCATTTAAGACATTTGCTACTAATGCAGCGCATCTGGAATAATATTATTTATACTTTTTTTTTTTTATTTATTAATTTCCGTTGTCATTTTGTAGGATGTGGTGGAAGCTATTGCGGAAAGTGCTTTCAAAACATCAGACTTTCCAGTAGTTCTTTCGTTTGAAAATCATTGTTCGTAAGTTGATTGAATTTTTTTTTTCCGGTTTTATTATAATTATTATGATGGTTGTTTGATGATTTGTGGTTTTGATGTTTTTAGGCCCAGAGTACAAGCGAAGATGGCAATGTATTGCAGGAAGATATTTGGAGATCTTTTATTATCAGAGCCGTTACCAACTCATCCGGTATATAATGCAGCATCATTATTTTATTTAATATAAAAGCCAATATTTCTAGTGTCAATTTTTACTCAGCAATATTTGCTTTGCAAATAAAAATCATAACAACAAACTTTAGGTATCGCATGCGTATTGCAAGCGTTAATTGATACATACTGTATTATAATATTGATCAAAATATTAATATATTTTAATCAGTATTTTTAGTTTGTTGTTTATGATGTTGGTTACTTATCTCCCACGTAAACGCTTGAAGCGCGCATAATTTAAAGCTTAGCAATTTTAATAAACAACCGATCAAATAACTTGTTGCTAAGAAACACCTAATAATTATATTGTATGCAATTAAATTAGTTCTTAATTAATTTTTATCTAAATTTATTTATAATTAAAAGGCAAAAAAGGGCTTGTAAATTCTATGTTACGGTATTTTTAAAGTTTGTTTTTCTTTATAAATTGTAAAATTTTCGAGTTTATAATTGTGACACATTTTTTATTTTTTGGGGTCAATTATATAGCTTGTTCCGGGCCAATTATTGCCATCTCCCAATCAACTGTTGCGTAAGATAATCATTAAAAATAAGAAAAAGCACTATCACCATCGAGGTAGCAACAACAGCAATGGTGAAGTGAAAGGAGCTGCTGTCAATACATCTATTGATTCGAATATGAAAAATATTGATTCGAACACATCTACATCTCCAACGCCAAAGTTACAGAAAACAAATAGTAAAGACAGTCAAGGAGAACCAGCCACGACTAACGTGAATGGAACCGAAGTAGCACCTCCCGTTGTTGGAATAACCTTAGCTCCAAACGGGGATCTAGTTGACAGTGATTCCGATTCGGACAGTGACGACGATGACTATTTGGAGGATGGACCAGTTGACATCAAAGATGGAAACGATAGAGAAGCGGTAGGATGCGTTTAATAATTTCCGATGTTAATGTGTTTTTTCAACAATTACATTTGCAAACAAATAATAATTAGTTCTTATTGAATTTCTGATTATAATAGGAAGCAGAAATACGGGTACGTTCATCATATTGATTTTGGGTCATAAATTCAGTGAAGTCAGCTTTTGCTATATAGCTTAACATTTGAGTAATGTTTTTGAAGCGATCCTTATTTTGTTTGCTCTTGAAACGTTTACTTTATGTTTGTTTGCTTTGGAAAAGTTTTTTTTTTTAGTTTTTATTTTTATTTTGAGAGCACAATAATTATTTCTATTTGAAGTATATTGAAACCAAATAGCAATATTTATTATCGAAATTTGAAAGCTGGTCCTCATATTAAAAACATGGTATTAAATTTAAAAAACCCCAGGTAGGCGTTATTAGTTAATCTTCATTTCTTATTTAATTACTGGAAATTAAAACTGTGATCTGGAAAATATTTTTTATAATGATAATCTAATAGCTATAAATATTATTGCTTGTTTTTACAATACAGTGCGTGATACTTCAACTGTGTTTAATTATCCCACGGTGTTGAATTACATTGAATTGGCACGCACTGTTATTTGTCATTTTCTGAGTTTTTTCTCCTGTCTTGGTAACATAAAGTTATGGTCTCTAAAACTAATCCTTTAATTTTTTAAAGATCATTTTTTTTTTTTTTACCATTATTTAATGATTTAAAAAAAAACTTTTTCTGAAACTTCTTAGTTGCGTTATCTGGATCGCTTTTATTTTGTGAGAATGTTAATTTCTTTTAGCTGATAATGCACGAATTTTGGCTCCAAATCGTTTCTTTGTGCTTTGTTTCCTAAAATGTCACAATGATTATGACATTATAATAATTTTCTTTTATTCAAATATTCCTATGTTGTAGATGCAAGGCTTGTTCATCTTTTTATAAAAAAAAAATATTTGTTTTATTTTCCATTTTCTTTTAAATACATTTTCTGTATTTTAATTTTATATATTAATTCGCTTTTTGAATTGTTTGATTTTAGGGAACTGCTGGAAAAGAGTCTGAGGCGGGGGCTGAAATGTCTGCACTCGTGAATTACATTCAACCTGTTCATTATCATTCCTTTGAAGTGTCTGAAAGTAAATCATGATTTATTAATTGTACTACAGTATGGCAATTTATATAAAAAATAATTCACTTAATTGTCTTATATTGTTTTTTTTAAATTAATGTAAGTTAATCGCTTAGAGTAATTTCTTAATTATTGTTTATTAATTTAGAAAGAAACCGTAGTTATGAAATTTCATCTTTCGTTGAAACTACAGCAACTACGCTTTTGAAGGAGCATCCAGTTGATTTTGTGAAGTATAAAATTAATTTCATTTTTTTATTATGAAATGTATGCGCTAATATTATTTTAAACTTAAGCTATAATAAGCGTCAACTGAGTAGGATTTATCCTAGGGGAACTCGAGTTGATTCAAGCAATTATATGCCTCAAGTAAAAT
Organism: Polydesmus complanatus; assembly: GCA_034692225.1. Lineage (NCBI taxonomy): Eukaryota > Metazoa > Arthropoda > Diplopoda > Polydesmida > Polydesmidae > Polydesmus > Polydesmus complanatus. The sequence continues at coordinate 18,216 of JAQGAZ010001302.1, read as the reverse complement.
TTATTATTAATTTCATATTAAACTTCATTTTTTTATTTTCTTTCTTACTTTAAATAGGTATTTTGGAACGCTGGTTGTCAACTTGTGGCGTTAAATTTTCAAACACTTGGTAAGTGCGTTAACTTTTATAAAATAAACATTTTTTTTTGTCTTATTTATAACTAAAAAAACCCAATTACAATATATTTTTTTTAATGTCAGATCTCGCTATGCAATTGAATATGGGTATTTTTGAAGTTAATGGACGCAATGGGTATTTATTAAAACCTGATTTTATGAGACGGCACGATAGGAAATTCGATCCATTTGCTGAATCAACCGTTGATGGAATTATTGCAGGGTCTTTATCTATTAAGGTGTGAAATGAATTATTATAAAAAATTAGATCGAAAAAATAATCTTCGATTGACATTTCAGATTATATCTGGTCAGTTTTTATCAGATAAAAAAGTAGGTACGTATGTTGAAGTAGAGAGCTATGGACTTCCGGCAGATACTGTGCGCAAAAGATTTCGGACCAAAGTTGTGCCTGGTAATGGTATTAATCCAGTTTACGACGAAGAACCATTTGTTTTTAAAAAGGTATTTTGGTCATAAAATTAAGATTTTAGACTAATAATAAACTATAATGTTACTTGTAATTTTAAGGTTGTACTTCCCGAGTTGTGCGTTCTTCGAATTATTGTTTGTGAAGAAGGCGGTAGAATTATTGGTCGCCGAGTAATTCCAGTTGTTGGATTGCGACCTGGTATTAAACTATAAATCTAATTAAGTAGATTATTCTAACAATTATTGCGAAATTAGGTTATAGGTATATAGGATTACGAAATGACGCGGGCCAACCTTTAACTTTGCCAGCAGTTTTTGTTTACATAACAGTCAAGGATTACGTTCCTGAAAAACTTAGTGGTATGCATTCTTAATAATACTGATAAAGAATAAATTACAATTATTATACATTTCTATTTGATTGCAAGATATTGCCGATGCTTTGGTTAATCCAATAAAGTATCAATCTGAATTGGAAAAAAGGGCGCAGCAACTCAGTGCACTTACTGATGATTTTGAAGAGGTACGCTACAATTTCATCATTGCGTTGACATATTTGTCAGTATTTTTAATAGATATTCTTTTTATTTAGCTAAAATAATTGTTGTGTTGTTTTTGTGATATAGTAACTGTACTAATTTTTCAAATGAATTTGTAACAGGAAGTTGATGAAGGCGCGGTTAAAAAACCGAAAGATCCGAAAACCCCGGTGCGTACTGCCAATTCATCGGATACTGTACGACCTGTCAACTCCATCGAAAGTTCTGGCGGTGGAGGTAGCAAGGACGAAAGCATTGGTTTTGTTACTTCAATTGCCCAAACGAGCTCACCCGGTAAGTTAATTTCATGAAACTGAATCTTCTAAGTTTGACACGAAAAGTTAATACGAGTAATAACGTTTTCAGAACGGAAAGATTCTGCGAAAAAGCAGTTGCAGTTAAACAAAGGGGGAAACGCTGATTCATTTGTAGATGTTACATTTGGTAAATCAGTAGGGGTTTTGTTTAATGTAGACTTTACCGTTATAAAAATATCATTATTTTGTTTTTAGAAATACCAGGCCACTTTTTGCTTGCCGATTCTTTAGATGCTTTAAAAGAAAATAAAGCTATACAAGTATTAACAACAAAATTAGAAAAAGATCTTCAGGCATTGAGGAAACGTCATGATAAAGTAATGTTGTTTTATTATTTTATAGGTTAATTATTAAATTGCAGTTTGTTAAAATATCGATTAATAAAATTAATAGGAAAAATGTAAACGCAAAGAAAGTTTTCAGAAGGAGGAAGATAAATTTGAAAAGCAAAAACTTAAATCGAAATCATCACTATCAAAGGGTCGAAAAGAAAGTGTTTCGCATGATGGTAGCAAGCTTTTATTAGTCAGTGATACTGAATCACAAGATGCAAAAGTAAGGTCTTTACTTTTGTTAATAATTACTATAATGTTTTTGAGGCTACTAAATTCAAACTGATAAATTTAGCTGTTGGAATTGCATAAAACGCATTCTGAGACGATGTTTAATCTTCATCAGGATCATTATAAAGTTGAACTCGAGATTCAAAAGAAGTATAATAAAGAGGTAACGTATTAAAAATAATATAAATGCCTCAGAGAATCCAACGATTATTAATAATAATTATTATGCAATAGATTTATTTAACGTTGGAAAAAATTCTCCAGTCTTCACAAACGACCAAGCTGAAATTACTCGATGATTATTATGAAAGGTAATGCAATTTTAATTATAATAATTATTATTTATGTTTTAATTATTATAATTTATATATTTTATTATTGACAGTAATAAGGATGATGTTAAAAAGAAATTAACTATTGAGCGTTCTGAAGAGATTAAAGATTTGAAAAAAATTCACAAAGACAAAAATGAACGAGCCAGGTAACTCATTTATTTTTTTAATGGATATTACATTGAATTTTGTTCTTTAAATTTTATATTTATTTTAAATAGGATGAAACGTGAAATCGAACAGAAGCATATTAGTCATGCAGTTGCAGAATTGCAAAAGGTCAGTAATTATTATTATCAATGTTTTGCTAAAATTTTTGGTGAGCTTATAAAAGAATACCGATAGCAAAATAATCATTTTAAACTGTTTAGCTTTCAGAATTTTATCATATAAAGAGGAAAGATCTAGAGCGTCAACAAGATGAAGTTAGGCAAAAATTTGAAGAAGAGAAGTTGAAGGCACGGAAACGTTTTCAAACATTTTTTAAAGTTGGTACGGTATATAAATTTATTAAAATAATTATTTTTTTTTTACGTTTAGGTTATAAGTAAATTGGAGAAAGAATATGATGAGCAGTTAAATAAAATTCAGGGGGATTTTCTCTCAGGTGATAGCTCGTGTAATAAACTACAATCAAAAATTCAGGAAGTTACATCCTTATGAGATTAAAAAAGAAACGCAAAGATAAAGTTAGTAGGTGGAATTGTTTTTATTATTACGGTAGAACAGCCATAATCCATATTGCTCACGAGGTGCTATTGCAGTATTTTTTTATGTGTTCTATTCCCAAAAATGAGGCTTAAATTAATTTAAACTACGTAACAGCCCGAAAAATTATTATATCTATTGCATATCTTTACAAAAAAAAAACTTAATTTTTATATTGGATTTTACACAACGTTCCACAATATTCAAAGTTATCCTATCAGCCGTTGGGATTATGGCGGTTCTACATATATATTTGTGATCAATTTATTTTAATTTTAAAAATATTTTTGCATATTGCTAAAATATTTTATTAATAATTAGATGAAATTTGTGGATGGTTGGGCCTAATAAAAGACCAATCCGTTAATTGCTGAACGTTATTGGTTGTTATTTAATGCGCCTCAAGTATTAGGCGTTTGTCATCAATGTCATTGGGTGCCATAAAGTCAAGCTATATTTTGTTCCGAGTCTTTCCAATATTAACATGCAAAATAACAGTGTGTAAAATTGGATCTTCCCAACTTGTAAAGCCACTTATTCTTCTCTCCTCTCACTTTCAACAACATATTGTGTGTGGATTTGCTTTTTGTGGCGTTTAACGTTTTTGCAAGTTGATTCATGCAATTAAAATCAAGACTTTATAAATATTTGAATTGATACTCAAAAATCAATTCGAGATTCGATCATAAGAACCTTAAATCGATGGTATTTCGTCGGCGTTAAGAAATGTTGTTGCAACGAATAAAATAACAAAAGCAATCAGTTTTGATTACGGTATAGCCTATGTTTAAATTGTTAATTAGTGAAATTCTTACAAATTTTAATTGAAAAGTATTTAAACGTACAGCAAACATTTTTGTTGTTTATCATGTTGTAGAATTAGAACACAGTTTAAAACTTTATAAAGGATTTCAAACTTAGTAAATTTTTTTTTTAATATGCATAGTGCTAGTATTTAAACGATACAGGATAAATTTAAAACTTTGTTATTGTTGTAACTTAACAAACAGACTTTAAAAAAAAAAAAATTTCTTTCTTAATGTAACGGAGTGTGTAGATTTTAAATTATTAACGTTTTAAGTACTATACATTATAAAAGTTTTACGAAAAACAGTGTAAACATTTCTTGACGTCTGGCATTTATTCCAATCATTTCGATAGATTTGTATATAATTTTGATGAATTTTTATTATATATAATATTGTATCCTTTAATATTTTTTGATCATCATTGATAATCTTTACATTCATTAATTGCCAAAAAAAAAAAAAAATCATAAATTGATTGATTATTCAAATTTAACCTTATTATTACAAGGTTGGATAGGGCAGTACTTTGCAATGAAAATCATTTTTTCGAAATAATTTATTTTATGATCCAATATTCTGAATATGAAATCAAATTTTTCTTAAAGGGCGTTTTATAAAGAAGGGTGCAGAGAAAATCATTGTATAATAAATAATAGTCTTCGAAAATGCATGCCAATCAATTCGTGCTATATTAAAAAAATTCATTTGGTATTATACTGTAAGGGATTTGGATTTTGATTTAGCTATTGAGATGTATATTTTTTCATGGAAGTTTAATTTTTATTGTGAACCAACGAGTTCTTTTTCTTTCTTTTTTTTTTTTTTTGTTGGTAATAAGTGTGCAATTGCAAAAGTGCTCCCATTTTCTCGATTACACTCTTTACAATGCATAAATATGTATGTTGGAAACTGTTCTTTGTCTATGTTTAGAACTTTTAAAGTTTATGTATTTTTTAATTATTGAGATTTTGTATTATAGAAAATTATGGCGTATATATTGTATACATAAGTCTGTTGTTCTATGCACTTCCCTAGTCTCTGAAACAATTTTATTGTTATATACGGTATTTGAGATATATTCCTTCCTGGGTTACAATGTGCATAATACTGAAATGAACTTACTTGTAAAAAATTAATTTGACATTCCTTTGACTAATACGTACGTACGCTATGTATCCTTAATAAACTACTGGTGTAGTTTGCTCAATCATACACACCGGTTTTAAAAGTTTGAATGTAGATGGTTTGACATACAATCATATAAAAATTATTCATTGCAAATCAATTATTGCATACTAAGTATTTTTAATTTATAAAATGGAAGCAGCAATTTACTTAGAAAAAATTGATTTTTTTACAGTTTTTTTTTTTAAAAAAATGTAAGGCAAATTATTACTTAGCGCAATATTTATTTAGAATTTTTTTTTTATTTGTTAATTATAGAGGTTATTGACTTAATCAAAGTTTTTAGATTTTCTTTTTAAATTTTTCGACAATACTAATTAGCCTTAGGTCCTTTTGTGATCCATCAATCGTCCACTGTACTGTGCCCAATCAATGTAATTCAATAGGGGCAGTGGTTAACCATTTTGCAACCACCCAAACCCCCCCCCACCCTTTTCTTTCCAGGATCAGTTGTGGGAAAAATGAATTATTGGTATGGAAAATTTACCACTTCTGTACGTAGGCCTACTTGTACGCACCGAACACTATAGCTGCATTCATAATAGGCTACAGCATAAATTAAAATAATTTTTCATTAATGCAGGATTCATAAATTTAATTACATTCATATAGGCCTATATAATAAACACACAAAATCCTCAAAACATGAAATTAACAAAAATAAAAATTTAATTATATAGGCTACATGTACAGTAGGCTATATACATATACTGTAGCCTACAGTAGGCCTATAAATTGATAAAAAAAATTAAAAGCAATATAAAAGTCAGACAGATTGCGAATAATTGAGGTCAAAATAAAAATCGGACAGTTGAAAGTTCATTAGGGATCGTTCATTAATTCTTACGCCAACAAAATTATTTCTGGGCATTTTTAGCTCATCTTCCTTTCTTCTCTGATATGAGGCTAACGGGGCAAATTACATGTCATCGTGCGCAACCGCTCGAGTTTTGGAATTTACTGATGAAACTAAATTTAATACAGTACAGGCCAATAATTGGAATTAGATGGTCATTGACCACTGTAATTTTATTGGTAGCCTACGGTGTGCAGAAAACCTGGTGAACTATAGCTAGTCCCTGGGCACCGTGACCCTGGGTCAATAGTTCTCTCTGGGTAACAGCTGAGAAAACAAAATTTGCAGCCAAGTGGGGTACTGTATTATGTCAGCTGCTGAAGCAGGCAGTTTAGCTTATAAAGGCTACTGTACACTGCTTAATTACAGTCGAAAACTCTATTAATTTTAGACTTTTGGTGTATTTATGGATCTGAAAACTTAGCCTACTAAATTATACATGTAGCCTATATATGTGAAGGTCCCAAAGGTCCTTACATAAACACTTGCAGAAACATATTTAACCTGTAATTATGATATGACTTAAATTAATAGGCCTACTTATAGGCTACTGTAACACAACGACTACTGCGGTATACATTAAAACTTTTTTTTCTAAATTAATGTACTTTGTGATATTCCTTGCATCTTCAACCACCAAAATAAAAAAAATTTGTAGGTTAACAGAATCTGACAGATTGAGGTTTCGTCGTTCGATCTTGCTGAAAGCTACCAGTAGAAATTTAAGAAGAAAAAATAAATTGTTCAAAAGTTGTTAAGTTTTTTTTTTTTTCTTGATTTAATAAAAGATATAATATCTTTTTGAACGTTAGAACGGAGGCCGATTCTCCATTATTTTGGATGACACGTTGTTCTGTATTGTTAATGACCTCAATTCTCAGCGTTGATCTAGTGCGGCCACCGCTTTGTCGTCCTCGTGTGATTGCACCTTAATCTAACGATGACGTCATTTAGTTATTGCAGCCGGCATTTGTGAAGTTGTTGAAAGTCAATATTTTTGCTTTTCTTGATTTAATATTTGGGTTTAAACAATGGATAAATTAAGTCAAGAATTGGCCAATAAATCTAGGATACAACACTTTAAAAATAAAGGCAAAGATCAAGATGTAAGTATAGTGAAAAATGAATGAAAATGTGAAAAGAGTTGAGCTCAGGTAACGAGGTTAGGCTTACAAGTCCAAAAAAATGGATTCTCGCACGAAAACAAAACCGACCTTCATCCGTCACAATTTGACTCCAACTTACGGTAGCGTTCCAACGTTATTACAAAATATCGATTCGTTGTTATTCATTTCGAGATTTACCGCCTTTTTAAATTATGTGTTTCCTGTGTGCGAAGTGTAAAAAAATCTCTTTTAAAATTTTGAAAATGTATTGTGTTTTGTTAAGGAGATGCGAAGGCGAAGAAACGAGGTGACAGTTGAGTTACGGAAAAACAAAAGGGAAGAATCTCTACTAAAAAGAAGAAACGTGCCTCAAAATGAGTCTATAGACGACGATGATATTGATAGATCTATGAGCTCGGCGAGTTTAGAAACAATCGTACAAAATGCTTGTAGCGATGTTCCCAATGTTCAACTCAGCGCGGTTCAAGCAGCTAGGTAAATATAATTTTCTTTTAAAGAAAAAAAGAAAACCTGGTCGCGATTTATAAATTATCTTTTCGTAGGAAATTATTATCTTGTGATCGAAATCCACCAATAGATGATTTAATTAATTCGGGAATTTTGCCTATATTAGTCCATTGTTTGGAGTGCCATGAAAAGTACGTATTTTACATTGCAGTATTTAGCATACAAATTTTATTATTTATATTTTTAACGGACTCTCGCTATCCGGGACGATTATTTGCCCGATGAAATTGTGGATTCCTGAAGATAAAACGTCGAATTATGAACTCAATTTGCAATTCAAATGAAACATAACAAATCAATTTTGTGCTTTTTAAGGCTCAACTTAAATGTGATCAATAGTCTTTATATGCTCTAATTCGCATATTAAATAATTATGCTTGGTTGGTTTTGCTGTTCTATTCTTACCGACCTAAGCCAAGATACCAAAAGCCTCAAGATGTCAGAATTACGTTTGTATGTGTTGGTAAACCCAATGCTATGTTTAAGGCTTTTAAAAAATGTCTTGTGATAGTCGAGAGTTTTCTGCGATTTAATTTGGAATTTATTTCCGCATGTTTTTTTAAAAAAATTGACTTTATTTTTAGTCCTTCGTTACAATTTGAAGCAGCATGGGCTTTAACGAATATTGCTTCTGGGACATCACAACAGACGAAAGCTGTGGCTGCTGCTGGTGCGTTGCAAATTCTATTCGACATAAATTATTGCATTCTTCGATAGAATTTAATTTATTTTCGTTTAATTAGGAGCTATACCGTTGTTTTTGGAACTTCTTCATTCTCCTCACCAAAATGTTTGCGAACAAGCTGTATGGGCATTAGGAAATATAATTGGTAAGAATAATTGAATGTTTTGCTAAAGTTATCAACCCAATTTCCTTCGCAAGTGCTTTTTTTTTTTACTTATGTGTCGAGCGTTATTTAAAAGGACGATAGTTTTAAATGCAATAACTATATTGTATATTAATTTTAGTATGGTGATGAACTTGCAAATTCGGTTCTCACGCAAAGTATAGTACTGTAGTTTTAATTTTGGCGGACAAGTGACTTCCCTATAATTTATATTTGTTTGATAGTTTGAAGTGTGATGTTAATTTTCCTCTGTTGAATTTAGGTGACGGGCCTGATTTACGAGATTATGTGATAACTTTAGGAGTTGTTCAACCTCTGTTATCATTCATTCATCCAGCAATTCCAATTTCATTTTTACGAAATGTCACTTGGGTGATTGTGAACTTGTGTCGTAATAAAGAGCCGCCGCCTAGAACGGATACGATTAAGGAAATTTTACCAGCTTTAGCTGTGCTGATAAATCACACAGATTCGAGTGTTAGTATCATTAATTTTATTTCAACTAAATTTTAGTACAGTACAGTATTTCGAAATATATAAAATTGGCTTGATTTCTCTTTCTAGATTTTAGTAGACACTGTTTGGGCTATTTCATATCTTACCGACGGTGGAAATGAGCTAATTCAAATGGTTATCGATGCTGAAATTGTTCCTCATTTGGTGCCTCTGTTAAATCACAAAGAAGTCAAAGTACAGACAGCTGCTTTACGAGCAGTGGGAAATATTGTGACGGGTACCGATGAGCAGACTCAAACTGTGCTCAACTGCGACGCACTCTCTCATTTCCCATCTTTATTAACCCATCAAAAAGAAAAAATTAATAAAGTACGTATTTGTCAAAATAATGCATAAGTTTGTTAAGTCTTATAAAAAAATGTTTTGCAATTAGGAAGCAGTTTGGTTTTTGTCAAATATCACAGCTGGAAGCCATCAGCAAGTTCAGTCGGTTATCGACGCCGGGCTTATACCTTACATTATTCATCATTTAACTAGAGTTAGTTTAAAACCTGATTTCTTTTTAGATTTGTTGAGTTTAATTAAGAGTTTTGCTTTAGGGAGAATTCCAAACACAAAAAGAAGCAGCTTGGGCTATTAGTAACCTCACGATAAGTGGAAATAAAGCTCAAGTATCCTATTTAGTTACTCAAGGAGTTATCGCTCCATTGTGCAGTTTATTGACATGTCGAGACGCGCAAGTTATACAAGTGGTTTTAGACGGAATAAATAATATTCTCAAAGTTGCGGGAAATCAACTGGAAGTGATTTGCAACACCATCGAAGAGTGTGGAGGTTGGCTTTAAAATTGTGTTAAACCTCTTTGAATTATTTCAATAATGTAACTTTTATTTAATGTTCACAGCTTTAGACAAGATTGAAGTATTACAAAACCATGAAAATGAAGAAATTTACAAAATAGCCTTCGAGATTATAGATCAATACTTTTCCGACGATGTAATTTATTTGAATGTTTTTTGATTTATAATTTTACAATTATTATTGATATTGATTTAAATTTTTTTGTTTAGACCGATGAAGATCCATCACTAGTCCCGTCAACATCCAAACAAAACTTCGAATTCGATCCTAATCCCGATGTTCCGACAGAAGGGTTTAAATTTTAATACAAACTTTAGAAATTACAGGTATCAATTAATTTGTAAATTGTTAATGGTTAGTAGATTCTGGTGTTTTTTCTACCACAACATGTATTTTTTTCTTTCTTTCTTATTTTTTGTTGTTTTTTGGTATCAAAAGACGGATTTAAATTATGTATAGAGTCCTTCAAAATCAAATTTTATATCTAAATTCTAATGAGAAAATGAGGAATATTCCAGCAACAATTTTAGACGCTATTTTTAAACGAAGTAGACGCGAGACGGGCAAATTCGGACCTTGTATTTTCCAAGAGACATTGGGCTGTTTCAAATTTATTGCATATCGCTCATTTCTATTATCGATAAATGATGAATTCGCTCAAAAAAAAACCTGATTGTGATTAATTTGTACTTTTTGTTAAATGGAAAAAAAAAAAAAATTCCCAACCCGGTAATTTTAATTTTCTCTAGATGTATATTACACGAGTTTTGAGAAATGGCGATTAATAAATTTGTTTTTAAAATGTATAAAGATGAGAAGTGGCCCAATGACTTCTTTGGGTTTTACTTTTTTGTATGGCTTTCTTATTGAACATTTGTATACATTGTCGTTCTTTTATCGCGCTAAAGACCTTTTAAACTAATGATCATTATTACCATCAGCATTGTAAAGCACTAATAACATATTATATAGGTCATTATGCAATTAAAATACTTGATTCAACGTTAGAATTCGCAAAAGGTCGCGCTTAAAAATGATCACATTTATTTTGAACGTGTTAATAACAATTAACAAAATGTGTTTTACAATTGCGCCTTGTATCAATATTAATTATCCCTGTTAATAAGTTATTTTTATGCATGTATCTATACAATAAAACCCAAAGTGAAAATTTGCATCTAGCTTGGTTCGATTTTCACAGTTTTTACATATTTTAATTTGTTTAATTATAATTTTTTTTTTTAAATTTGTTTTTCTAAATGTTTACAAAAGTAGCAAAATACATGTACTTCGCTGATTCGCCATTAGATGGCGCCGATAGGAACTTACGTAGATTCGTACTGTATTACCAGGCGCATACTTAATACGTCACAATGTGAATTTTTCTGGGGAGAAACCCTCGAGTCATTTCGAATGTGTAAATATTTGTCGGCATATACCTCGATGACGTCAATTTGAGTAAACTAAATAGAAATGCGCAAAAGATTTTTTTTTTTTAAAAAAAAGTAATCGTACATCATAATGTTTGCCTTGTACGTTGGCGCTAGTGTAGTTTTCCCAACACAGATGATGGTGGTGATGATGATGCTCGCGACGCGCGATTTGTTTATTTTGACCGATTTCTTTCCTGCCAAGCGCGAGTTTTGCAACCGAGCGATTGGTCTTTCGACATAAAATTTAGTATATTATTTTCAAAAGCGGTGTTTGTTGATACAAGAAGAAAACTAACTGGTTTCGCCATCCCATGAAAATTGTGCGTGAAAAATGTCAAAAAAGGAGCCGCTCGATTTCCCACCTCTATCATATAGTTCGGTGTTTTTCCCGTTTGTTTTAAGGGTAAGAATCAATTTTATTTTCAAATTGTATTTGATAAACCGTTTCCGATAAATTAGTGCGATTAGAAAAAGAGATGCAGTTCATTGCTTCCCAAAGGAAAGAAAAAACAAGAAAAAAAAGAGAGCGAGGAAATAGATAGGTGAAAGGAGTGGCGAGATAACGTTAGCCATGCTTTTTCAACGCGGTTTCCACTTTCTTATCTCAACACAAATTTTAAAAGCAACCTATTTATTTATCTTATTATTTTTTTTTTTTCCTTTCTTCAAACGGGGCTTAATACGTATATATTTAGAAAAGAGTTTAATCAATTCAACGACTTATCCTTTAAGAGGATTATAAGTGATAATTAGTATAGACGAGTTCACCAGCATCGAAAGGGGTTTTTTTGTACATTCTGTAGATAGAGAAAAGAGAACGTCGTGCTACTTTTATTATTTTTTTTAAAAGTAAATTTTATTAATTTCAACACGTTCTTTTCTTTTATTAATTTCGCGTTAGGTAAAAAAAATAAATGATGGTTCGGTGAGGTGACATTTTTGTTTTCTGGACATTTACGAAATGTGCGAAGGAGTTTTGTGCGCATGAGAACGGGGCAATTGGTCCAAGGACGTAAGGGTCAACCTTCCCAAAACACCCCCAACACTGGATAAATTTAGGACGCTAATGTTTTATTAAGAATAATATTAATATTGCATCTGATTTCTGTTTTTAGGACGAAACTTTTTATGAGCGGCTTTTTTTATTATGTGGAAATGATAATTGCCAAGTTCCGATTACGTGCATATGGTACTGCGTGTGTGTAGGCTATACACGCGTTAGTTGAAAGATCCAGATCGAACCGCTTCAGTTCGGGGATTTTCAGGCATTTCTTTTACGTGTATATCAATCACGGCGAAAAATTGTTTTACAATAGGTACATTCCAGACACAAAGTTAATAGTTTCTGCGGAAAAACAAAAAACAAAACAAACCTCATATTTTTATCTGAAAGTTGCGAGAAGATGTAACTTAATTTAATTTCACATCTGCAAAAATGGAACATTAACACTTCTTTTTTTTTAAAAAAAAAATTTAAAACATGAATAATAGAAAGTGTTTAACTTCAACTTGTATATTTATTTATTTATAGCGGGATAGAATGAATATTGTTAGTACAGAAAGTAACAAAATAATTATTATTACGGCGTCAGAACAATTATTAAGCTTAAAATGTTTTCGTGGGTGGAACCACATGATCTATGCGACCAAAAAAGAAGGCGAAAATAATGTTACTCAAAAATAATTACAATTTTTTTTTTTTGTGTGTGCATTTGATTATTTATAAATTTTTTTAAAACTTTTTCGTGTTTGATTTTAACGAATTTTTCAATTCACATTGCACATTTTGCTGGGGATATTATTTTATTATAGCTAGAACCTGATCCGAAAGCTTTTCGCGTTAATTTTTCTTTATTTTTATGCAGCAATAATATCTTTGGCATGATTATATTTTCATTTGTTTTATGGTTATTGTTTATTTATTTTATTTTATTTTTTTAAAAATATAATCTATTAACTGCGCGAAGATGAACAATACGTTTCTACTGTATCTGTGGCAACAGACGTTTTAGCTACCAGCTGTTGACTTGGAATTAATTTTAATTACGATCGAATTTCTAATTATTTCAAGTGTAGAATATCCTGGTTACTAAGGGCGTTTTGTGAACATGTAATTGAAAATTCTGATAATGTATGAACATTGAACAATAACTTTTAACGCATGTAGGCTACATGACATTGTACTGTAGTAGCATAGTACTCGTACATCATTTCAGTTTCAATGTCACTACCGTACCTAATAATATTATAACTCCAGAAATTAATTATTATACAATCATTCTAATTTTGTGTTTAAACTTTCGGTATTTTAAGATTTGAAAGATTTAAAGATTTTTATGTATGCCTACCATATATGATGCCTACTGTAAATTTCTTTTTAAAATCCACCCCTCCAAATTATGGGAATTTTGCTTTTTATTTATATTATTCTGGAGTGTCATTATTTTTTATGATTTTGGATTTCTGAATTCACTTTTGAAACTATAATAGATTTCGAAATTTTAGGTTTTTATTTTTAAATGCTGTGCTGTAATTTGAAGAAAAAAAAAAAAAAACTAATTACCCATTTATAGCGATGGCCTAGTGACAATACCAATTATTATTAACAACATCGCATTTTTTTTTAAAGAGAGATAAAAAAAAAGTTTTATTTAAGCTTTAAGCTTAATATTTTTATAATGCAGCTAACGCTTTTTTTATAGGCCATTTTAGATAAACTTTTTATTAGCCTGAATAAATAAAAACGCATGATTAAGTATCAACTTATTTTCTAAGATCTGTTATGTGTTATTAACGAGTTTGTGGTTAAGCGTTTTTAACATTTGACGTCAGTAGAATTATATGTCAGACACAAAAAAGCTATACAGTGAACAAAAAATTGTCTATGTACTTTTTATTAAAAATTCTTATTTTGACGTCATCACAGCTTTAGAAATAATTAATTTCCTCTTAACTGTTTATGCTAAACGCAAAATTCAAATTCTTACGAAGTAAGTGGAGTTAAGCATAAGAACGAGCAAAAACTTTTAACCGCAAAACTTAAAAATTATTGGTTCCTATTAGCCAAAATGATGCTTTCTGTTTCACAAAACATGCAACGATAATACCGTTCGGTTAATTGGTGATCCCGATAAGTGAGGTAATAGTGGAATAATTTGAAGTTTTCCATACCTATATTTTGAAACAAAAATTAATGAGTTCCGCGAGAAGATTGAGAAGTAAGGAATTATTGGCAAAAGACGATACTGTATTAATTTTAAGCCAACGTTACTTTTTTGCGAAATATTTAATTACTAGTTACAGTATCGAGCCGGACCTATATTAAATGCGTTAATTAGTTTGAAAAAGATGTTTTAAATGCTGCAGTCGTTAATGAAATTAATTGCTAGGCTCTAGTTAAGTGCAAAAATAATTATTCCAAATTAATATTTATTTCTCTCTCACGTAAATCAACGGGGCTCGTGCGTCATCGATCGAAACACACGGCTCGTTCATCAATACCAAACAGCCATTTCAATCCTTATCTTTTTTGAAATCCCTCGCAGCGAGAGAAAAAAAAAAAAATATATCTGTATAATAATATTTAAAAGACGTTTGTCCTTCTCAAATGTTGAAATTAAATCGATAATTTATTAATGAACCTCGCGAACGGAGAACGAAGTGAGAAGTCGTTTTTGATGGATAACCACATATCGAATCACATGCTTTGGAAAATCATGTGATTTGGTCGACGACAGCCTACGTTTAATATTCCGAACGAGTACTGGATTTTTGAATATTATCTGACTACCAGGCGTATTATCTTAAGGAATCGAACAAGTAAGATAAGATAAAATATTATATATTTAAAATTTTTTTTTTTTTAATGAGATTTACGGTCTTAATTTTTACAACCGTTTAATTCCGTGTCTGATAAAATGTTGTAAGAGCCAAATACCCCATTTGCCTCCTTCTCTTTATTATTCCACCCAACCAATTTACGTTGAAATGGAAAAAATATGGATTATTTTTTTTATGGATATAGATGTTAGTATAATTATAAGTAACTTATAGATGATAGTATAATTATTGGAGTTTTGATGTTTTGTAATCAGAAACTGAGTAGGTAAGAGGGGAACCCAAAATGTGTGGTTAATTAATTTTTTAAAGGCACTTATTATCAAAAAGAGGTCTCGTTGAACTTTTGGGCCCACCTGAAAATATTATTTACCGTAGGAATTGGAATTCCTTTACAAAAACCCACCAAAAAAAGTTTAAATGTAAAACAAGAGACAAAGCCTACAAATCAGAATAGAGAGTTTATTAATTAAAAATGCAACATTTAATTTTAAAATTACCGTACTGTACTGTACAAATTTCCATATTTTGTAAGTACAGTAATTAAATAGTTATTGAGCGTTTTTTTTTTTTTTTTTGAAGATTCAATTTGCTGATACTGTATCTTGAATCAGCTGTTGACAACTTCAGCAAAGTATAGGTTATTTTCAATGAATGTGCATTTTTTTTAAATTTATTTATTTGTTTTAAATAATTTTTTACTGTAAGAATTTTTTTTTTTTAGAATGTTTAATTATAGGCTACTGTACAGAATTATAAAAGAAGGCTACCTTGTATTTAATATTAAATTAAAAGTATTCTTTTCCGTTAATACTAAACCACTATCGCTTTTACCTAGTAAAAAGACATTTTTGTATAACAGTATTTGGTGAAAAATAGTAATTGGTTTATTTCTAAATAGGGCCTATTTTAGGTTTGATTTTTAATATTACCGTATTTTTAAAAAATTTGTTATTAAAATTTTTGGTTAATCTTTCCGATTAAATTTCATTAGTTTTCCGCGTCGCGAGTTGTAAGAAAAATAAATTATTATTATCGATAGTAATATCATCGAATGTTATCGATAATGTTTGCAGGTAGAGAGTGAAATCCACCTGTAGGTTGAGTGTGTCTACAGGTTGATTTTCTCTCAACTTGGCGCTGATGCTCAACTCTTTCACTTTTATTTGAACGACGCACAAACAAAACATACTTGGAATTCTTACGAAAAGATTTTTACGCGAAAAATGACTCTCTCTCTCTCCTTTTCAACTTAACAATTTCGAAATTGAATATCCCGTTTATTTGTTAATACTATTTACCCGAGTTAAAATCAATATTTTATATTATTATAATATACGATCACGCAATAATGTCGTCATCATCGGTAAACACCGCAGCCGCGTCGGTTAATTACGCCGGCCCGATGCGTGACGATGGACTCGAGTGCACAGCATCCCTCCCCTATCTCCCTCCCTCTGACCTTGTGATGACGTCAAAGCGTGCCGAGTGGGAGGATGCACCTATGTTTATTATCTGCAGCGAATTTCAAGGGAAAATGAATTAATTTTTTTTTTCCCTACAGTATTTGTAAATGAGTGACGTGAACTAGCAAATATTTCTTTGCTTCTTCTTTCGTGGTGATAACGATGGTAATGAGAAGGGGGAAGATGAGATCAGATTGCGTGGAATGCGATTTCGATATTAAACACGCTTGTGGTATGCCCCTGACGTCAGAAATAATAATAATAATAATTAAAAAACGTAATTTCAAATAAAGTAATTTAAATCGCAATTTTATTTCTGTAAAAGCAACCGTTGAGTTTATTAAAAAAAACAATACATTACCGGTATAATAGTATGTATGGTATGTATCGTTTTTGTATAGGAAATTCGAGAACGGTTAATTTGAATATTAAATACATTATCGCCAGCTTAAACACTGTTTATTTTAATTAATTTTATTGATTGTCTTGTGATTGGTTGTAAGTTGATAAATTCTCATTTGCATTTTTTGTATGCACTTGGCAAAAGCATTTCCTCACCATGAAAATAGTTTAAAAAGTGTTCAATAAAATAATTTATTTTATCTAAATAATTTTTTAGTTTGCAATAAATATGTTTATTTTCAAGCATGCAAAAAAAAAAAAAATTAATAATAATAATTGGTAAATATTAAGAATAAAAATTTTACAAATAAAAATGTACTAATGTACCCCTGGCAATAAAATATTTTTGCTCGCAGGGATTTTAGGCTGAAGATTGTTGACATGTGCATTTATTGCATCAATAAGTTCCACAAAAATGTTGGAAGATAAAACTTTTACTAGTAAAAATTATTACTTGTCAATATTTTTTTAGTTTATTGCGAATCATATTTCTGTATGGTCATGTTGCTATGAATAAAATGTAGATCTCCAAGGCAATTTTAGCCAATAATGCTTCAAAATCATAACACTGGGTTGAACATCATGAGTGATTTTTTTTTTGTTGGCTACCTGTAGCCTACTTTTACTCCAACGTTATGGTGAAGATTTTATGGTACTGTAAAAGTACCATCATTTTCAAAACGTATGGGAATATGATTCGTCGTAAATTAAAAAATACGGTTTTAACAAATAATTTTTACTATAGAAATTTTTATCGTCCAATATGCAAGCAATCCTCAGTTTAATATCACTATGTACCAATACACTGTACTTTGCTTTTGCAAAAAAAAAAAAAAAAAAGTACGGTACATTTTCACTTTTAATTATTTTTAATTTTTAATATAAACTTTACTACCGGTAATTATTTTTTGCATACATTAATACTGTATTTATAGGCCCACAGTATTCTATTGTATAAGAAATTCTAGAACGATTAATTTGCAATAATATTTTATAGGTGAACTTATTTTTGCTTAAAAACAGACTTTAATAGTTATTACAGTAATAATAATGATTTTAACAAAATGCTGAACTTTTTGATCTTTTTTAAGGGTCAAAATACAAACTACAGTACTTTCGACAAATTAAACTTTTGTATTGGAAATTAGCTAGAAAAAAATTTTTTTTTTGTCTTTCTCCAAAAATGATGCAAAACATTGAAAATCAACTTGGAAAAGTACGCAAAATTTTCAATTTCTTTGAACTAAGTCGAAAAAAAAAAAAAAATAATAATTTGGAATTTCGATATTACTTTTAGTAACTGCCTTTGTTGATCTTTCATTGTTTTCTTAGCGGGAAATAAACTGCTATTAGAGAGTTTGCGGTGACTGCTTCTTAACCTCTTAACTGCTTAAAGTCCCTTTTTGTGACGTCGCCACTGC
>JAQGAZ010001301.1:0-32338 GCA_034692225.1 Polydesmus complanatus | reverse complement strand
AGCCACCGTAGTAGACTTGAATGCAGGGTGTCTTCAATGCTTCCTAGTTGTAAGAGCCAACTACGAAACCAGAGCCTTGGATTTTAATGTAAAATCGTTCGGGGGGATGTTCAGCGCATTAAATATTTACTGTATAATACTATACAATTTATTTGTTTATTTATAGGTTTAAGGGTTTATAAATAGCACATCTTTTTTTTTATTTATTTATTTTTGGTTTTAAATTGCAGAATTTAATTTTATTTGCCTTACATTTTTCCCCCTAAATAATTGTTAATAGTGTCTATACATTGTTTAACCTTTGGACGCCCGGGTTTAATTTTATACTTTTGACGTTTATTATTATTCTTTAAAAAAACCGAAATTCAGGATTATAATTCTTCTCAGCCTAAGAAAAAAAATAACTAATAATAAATCCTAAGGTATATTATAGTTGTATTTGAATCGATAATTATTTCTACCTATTTGACTTGGCATTGAGACTACTTTTCGATTCGATTGATACGCCGCCTGAATAAACCCAATTATTTTTTATTGAATAAGCTATAATATACACTAGGGCAATACTCATTTATACACCGATAATTAAATTGTATTATTTTTGTGAATACAAAAGTAATGCATTTTATTAAAAATTTTAAATAGTCGAAAAAAAAATCGTACGAATGAAAAAGTTGTTGCCATAATTATCGATTACCTTTTTGGTATTAACCAAAAAGGCTGAAAGTACCATTTTTCAAAATTTTAGATTTGGTTTTTTTAAAAAAAATTTGCATATGCTGTGTGACCAATAGTTTTCAAAGAAATAAAAGTTTGCTTTATTTTGATGCATAAATTGGACTAGCAACACGGCAGTTAAAATCATCGTCTAGCTGTCACTTTTACAGCTGTTAAAAACATTTGTAACTTCAATTTTTTTACAATTTTTTTTAATATTACTCATAAAAAGTATTCAGTTTTTCAGAATAATTTGTTTCGGTATTATTTTAAGGGCGATAAATATGAAAAAACTATAGTACAATAAACGGTTATTAATAAAAAGTTGTTTGAACAAATTAAAATCGGTTTTACTTGGAAATTTGTTTTTGGTACTTTCATCTTTATTTTACTACATTTCTTCAATAATAATAATAATCATTTTTACGTGTCATTTTTTTTTTCTGCTTTGTTTTTTTAATACAGTATTAAGATTGAAAAAACAAAAACAATGGGTGTAAATAAAAAAAAAAACAAGAATTGATTTGAAATGAATAAGCGCAATCAGCGAACGAGTAAAAATGTTGTCTCTTGTTTTTGATATTAATTGAACACGAGAGAGGTTTGACCTTAATTCAATTAATGTCGTTGCGTTGTTAGAGGAGAAAACGGATTCCGTTCGATTTAGCGCAAAAATCCTCAAAGAATTAGCGCGAAAAGACAGCAACGTTTTGCGATGATGGAATGTCGGAAGTTGGAAGTGTGAAAATGATGCAATTATTTCATTTGAGTTAAAAGGGCAGAAGAAATTCCAACTGTTTAACACTCCATTATTATTATTATTATTAATATTGTGACAGGTGATAATTAATTAATAATATTATTTTAGCGGGTTAAGTTAATGAGTGGAAACCCACAAAAAAATAATAATAATTTATTTTCTTTTTTTCCAAATTTAAACTTCAACTTTCGTAATTTGATCACGTAATTCTTTTATAAAAAATATACAGTTAAGCAATACCTTTAAGTTGAGCAATCACCGTAAAGTATTTATTTAAAGAAATCGTTAAATCAAAACCCGTCAAAGTTGAAGTTTGAAATGGCATTCCAGTTGGCGCCGGAAAACGTGTTTATATACATTATACACCCCGTATTAAAAATAAAAAATGTCATTATTATTTAAACAGTAAAACCTCTACTCGCGACCACCTCCAATTCAAGACCACCTCTATTTGAAGACCACTCTAAATACGTCCCTCCGATTTTCCCAATGTAAATGCACCTCTAATAGCGGACCACCTCTACTCCAAGACCATTTTAACTTTTTAAGTCCCTATTATCAATGGAGGTCTCTATTTGAAGAGTAGTGAGATGGTGCGCAGTGAGAGATGATGACGTAGTGAGTTGTATTGGAGTGTGCTTCAATAGATACACTTCTAATACGCCATTACAATTTATAACAATACAATTCTAATCAAAAGGTCAAAAGACACTACAATTAACATTTTAATAATTCCATAAAAATAATAATTTTGTTTAAATAAATTCTATTAGAAGACCACTTTTAGTCGGTTCCAACGTTGGTCTCTAAATAGAGGTTTTACTGTATACACGGTGTATTATTGTTTTTATTTACCTGAAAATATTAAAATTAAACGCGTTATAATTAAGGAATAAACGATGTTTATTTTAATATTGGGTTAATTTTAATTGATTGTTTTCGCGTTGGAAAAAGTAATATTTATTATGATTATTTTTTTTGTATAATTTTTGCTCGGTAACCCCACCCATCCGGTTTTTTTTTTTTTTTTTGGCTTAAATTATTAAATTAAGAAAAAAAAATAAAATAAAAAAGATATATATTTCCAGTTTGATCCGATTATAGTTTTTGACTCTCAAGTCGTAAAAGCTTCCTTCAAATATTTGTTACATTTTCAAGGTAACTTTGATTTACTATTTACCTCGATGCTGGAAAAACCGAAACTGACAATTTCTTCCGCCGACATTATTTATACTAACCGTACAATTTAAGAAAAAAAAAATTAGGAAAAAAAAGAAAAAAATTATATTTGCTTCACTTAATAACATTATTTCCCTCACTTAAAGAGAAAGAAGGAGGAGTAGAAAATCGGAATAATTTTTCTTAATTAAGATGAAAATTTTCTTTTTCGATTGCGCGCACTTTATGAGATAGGAAAAAGAAAAAACACTTATTTCTTCATCTTAATTTATTTGTTTGGATATAATAATATTATACACGGTGTTTCAATAAAAAGTAACCAAAATTATTTTTTTTCATATTCCACCTTTTATTTCGAGACCATCTGTTGGGATCGAATAAAAATGGTCTTCAAATAGAATTTATGTAAACACCGGTAGTAGAAATACAGTATTTACAGTGAAACCTTTTTACTGAGACCATCGTTGGGGTCTTTTAAAAGTGGTCCTCAAATAGAATTTTTTTTTTTAATAGAAAAATGTATTATTTTTGCGCCATTAAAATGTTAATTGTTGTGGCTTTTAACCTTTAGAGTAGAATTGTATTGTTATAAATTGTAATGGCGTATTACAAGTGTATCTATTGAAGCACACTCCAACCCAACACACTACATCATCATCCCTCACTGCGCACCATCTCACTGCTCTTCAAATAGAGACCTCCATTGATAATAGGGACTTAAAATGGTCTCGTAGTAGAGGTGGTCCATTATTAGAAGTGTATCTATTGAAGCACACTCCAATACAACTCACTACATCAGCATCTCTCACTGCGCAATGCTACTGCGCACCCTCTTACTGCTCTTCAAATAGAGACCTCCGTTGAAAACGGGACTTAAAATGGTCTCATAGTAGAGGTGGTCCACTTTGAGAGGTGCATTAACATGGGAAAATTGGAGGGATGTATTTGAGGTGGTCTCGAAACGGAGGCGGTCTTGCTTAAGAGGTTCAAATCAACATTACTGTTTTAATATGATGATCAACCAATATTACACATTAAATTGTGAAATAAACTTTTGGTTTACTTTTTCTTGAATCACCGTGTAATTTTCTTTTTATTATTATTTTTTTTTTTTTTGTAATGGAAAATACTAGTTGCTCGACTTATTTATCTCGTTTAAAAAAAAGAAGTTTAAAATGAAAGTCACGTATATCGATCTCCTCCCCAACGCACTCTCTCTATATATATAATACACGAGAAATGTAAATGTAAAAGAAGGCAGAGCAGAATATTTTTTATTCTTAAGGACGGGAAATACCGTTATGAAATTAATAATATCACTGCCAGCTGTAGCTGATATTCACGTGTTACAATTAATTTTTTTTTTATTTATCTTTCAATCGCTTTAATTTTTTTTTTTTTTTAAATAATAAAATTAAAAAGAAAAAGCAAGACTCATTTTAATAATAAAAACTAAAGGAGTTTGAAGTGCGGCGTTGAGTACCAATTTCACTCGTTCCTACACATGTTCTTCCGCACCATTTAACTTCCCCCCCTAACACTTCCCTTCACTCACTAAACAACAACCCTTTCATATTTTTTTAATCATACTAATAAATTAATGGTCGTGATTTTTTCCGCTGATTACATCCGACGATAAGAATCTCAATTTTTAATGTCTAGTCTACCAGTCATCGTCGTGTTCCACTTCTCTCTCTCCTTCTACGTTTAGGCGTAACTTAAACTTCCGTTATTTATCATCGCTTAAAAATTAGTTTAGCATAATAATAATTGTCCACTGACTCGATAAAAATGTCGTTCTTTATTAAAAGACTTTTTACGACTTCATTTTATAACCCACTACCTGCCTCTCTCTCTCTCTACAATACAATACGAGAACGTATTGAAATATTAATTGTTCGAAGGGTAATAAAAAGTTGTCACTCGAAAAAGTTAACAGTAAACTGGCGGCGTAAATGATGAAAGCTAATAATTAAATTAATGGTTTAGGTGGCTTTCAACTACCTGGACATGTGTCACGCGCTTTAATTATGCAAACTATGTATTCTAAATTAAGATGTTAATTGAGAGGTGCGGAGCGGGGGGAAAACAACGTATTATGCATATAATTATTATTAATTCCAAAGACATAGTTTAAATTAATTGAGTTGGTGTGAATATGTTAACGAGGTATAATATCAATTTAAGGCTGTTACGAGTAATGTAGCTATTTAAAATTAAGTCTGGGTTTTCTGGTAACTAAACTCGTTGTTGACAGTTTTAATAAAATAAAATGTGCGGTGCATAAATTAATGGTAAATGTGTGCGTTAGAAAATCGTAATTATTGTGTTTACCAACGTTTAATATTAAACGTTAAAGTTGATTCGTGCAAATTCGCACAAATCGTTTCTTGAGAGAATTGAGGCGAAAATTTGCTTTAATTGAAGCGGAAAATCGAAGGATTTCATTTTTTTTTTCTTATAATGTACAGGGCGAGTCAAATATTAACTACTGTATTAACTATGTACAGTTTTGTAAAGAAATTTTGGGGATGTTTATCTACCGGGTAAATCACGTAGCGTAAATAAACGGTAGAGTTGGTCATCTGGGGACCTGGGCTCTATTGGTAAAGTAGGTTATTGTATGGACTATTATTTTATGCATTTTTTGGAAGACAAATGATTGACATTAATAGTAGAGAATCTTAAGAGATACGTTCACCGTTAGTTATAGAAGACGACGGGAGTTCAATTATTATTCTTACCATACACGTGTCAGAAAATGTCATAACGTCTTTTTGGCTCACTACCAAAACCTATTACAAGAACAATTGTACAGAGTATAGCAAAACCTCTATTTCGAGGCCACCTCAAATATGTTCTTTTGATTTTCTCATGTAAATGCACTTTTAATAGTGGACCACTTCTACTCTAAGACCATTTTAAGTCTCATTTTCAACGGAGGTCTCTATTTGAAGAGCAGTGAGAAGGTGCGCAGTAGCATTGCGCAGTGAGAGATGATGACGTAGTGAGTTGTATTGGAGTGTGCTTCAATAGATACACTTGTAATACGCCATTACAATTTATAACAATACAATTCTACTCTAAAGGTCAAAAGCCACATCAATTAACATTTTAATAGCTCTAAAATAATACATTTTTGTATTAAAAAAATTCTATTTAAAGACCACTTTTAGACGGTCCCAACGGTGGTCTTCAAATAGAGGTTAGGCATGGGATTCTGTAAGATGACTTTGTGAGTGCCTATAATAATAATAATAATTATAATAATGTCTTCCTTTTCCATTGAAAACACTTTATTATATTTATCACCCTGTATTTTATAGATAAATGTGTTAGAGTGGAGTATTAAAAATTGTACGTCAATAGTAAGTAATTATAAAATTACGCGTGTATTAGGAGCAGTGAAGAGCGCTAATTGTATACGCATGAAGTCGTGTGATGATGCCATTGCATTACTCTGTCAGGTGGAATTATTTTCAGAGGACAAAAATTCGATAGAAATTATCGTTGAGGAATTGTGCATTGCATTGCATTGCCATTGAAAGACATGTCGTACGTTTTATGACGCGCGTATGTGAATAATTAACGACGCGCAGCTTTTATGTATAAGGGCAAACAAATTTTATGTCTTATTTGAAGCTCAAAGTTAACTTTTTTTTTTTTTTTACGTAATTCCCAAAAGTGATTTCTAGACGACTAATAAAAAATGGAACGCTAGCGGTTCGTTCAGTTGTTTGATGTTTCTCCACTTTTAGAATGTACAAAGTTTTGTTTACTCGTAGCATCGATTCTACGTTGTTAAATTTTGCATATGAAAAAGTCAACAACTGTGTATTTACGATGCAGCGTAAAAGTATTTATTTTGAGAAGATAAACTATAAAAGCAATTTAAGTTACTGTGGTTTAATGAGGAAAAATAAGCGAAATAGCGAGGGTTTTTTTAAGGGGGTGCCCGGGCACATCACTTCCACTTTTTTCTAAATTTTTTTTTTTTTTTAATTTTTTTTTTAATTTTATATACCGGTATTTTTTTTTTAAAGAAATTTTTGGTTTTTTTTTTTTTCGGTTTTTTTTTTTTTAATTTTTATTTTTTTCCACGAATTTTTTTTTTTTTTAATTTTTTGAAAAATTTTTTTTTTTTATATTTTTTTTGAAAAAATTTTTTATTTTTTTTCCAAAATTTTTCTTTTTCTTTTTTTTTTGAAAAAATTTTTTTTTTTTTTACTTTTTATTTTAGTGCAAAATATTTAAAAAAAAAAAAATCGAAAAAGTTGAAATAGTGTATTGACAGCAGCGTTGTCCTTGCAATCAATCGAGTTCTATAAGATATAGGGCGTTGAAGATGTTGGAGATAGTGGGCAGTAGCGGTGCTAATATATTCCGCAGAAAAAAAAAATATAAAGTTTTTTTGAACTTGAAAAAATTTTTTAATGACTAAATATTTTTGTCCCCCCTCCCAAGGTCTCGACTAACGTCCCACCCTCTTCCTTTCCACCATTTTTTCTATATATAAATTATTAATAGCCAAAGCGTCGAAATTAATATTCATTTTTTTTTTTTTGTCAGAGAAATTCTGCTCCAATTTTCATTTCACGTTTCAAGTCCCGTTTGAATATAATACATGCCTTATCCTCTCTTGTTAATTAACTGGTATATACACAGTGAGGCCTACATGCACCGTACACGTATATACTATGGGGCAAGGTCGTTGGAGAATGACTTTATCAGCGAGTGTAACATTGTCTTTTCCTCGCTCTCATTTAACTTCAACTTGAAGAATAATATTCAAGGTCTAAGAAGTTCGTGTTCCGAGTGTTAAAACATCTCACAACACCAAAAAAAATTATGTCAGGAAATTCTCTCAAAAAAAAAAAATTTCTTTACATACGGTAAATAAATACCGTAATACATTCTCACATTTTGCTATGAATAATTAACTTTTAAGTCAAATTAAGTTTTATATTGATTGAGCATTTTAAATGTCGTCATAGACGATTCGTCAATAAAAAACGTTTAGTAGGATTTTTTTTTATTTTTTTTTTTTATTATAATGTTGGAGGGCGAGTCAAGGTATATACCCGAGTGAATTGTATTTACGATTTTCGTAGCGATTATGTGTCAGGAGCCAATTCAGCGTTAATTTTTGTCAAGACAACCTTATCGCACTTGTAGTTGAGTGCGAATCTCTCTCTTTTCGATATACGAGAAAATGTTAAGAGATTTGATCATTTTCGGATTTAGAAAAAAAAGGGGGGAGGAAGAAACAATAATAATTATTAAATACCGTATTTATTATTTGTATGTGCGTGGGCTAAAATTAATAGCTTAAATATTTTTATTGTGTACGGTATATTTTTTTAAAGTTATAAATAACTTTTTTAAACCTTATAAAAAATATTTTATTTTTTATACACGGTGGGTTCAATAAAAAAAATAGTACACCAAACTTTATTTCATATTTGAAAATTAACCATATTGTACTCCAGTAATTAATATTTTTCGTATCCACGGTGTCCGTAAAAAAACGTATCCCAACTGAATTAGTATTAAATCCTTTTAATGATTTGAATATTTTAATGACACATTCAAAATCTTAATTTTAATGACTTTTTTTTTTAACATTGAATTGGCTTCAACGTCTGTTCTTATTTTCTTATAAGCCTTTTCTTGTATCACACCTCATATTTTGTAGTCTGCCTAATTTAAATCTGGAATATTGAAAAAGTGCATCAACGAATGAGAGAGACATGAGACGAACTCGATGAAGCTGAAATCAATGCAGCCAGGCATAGTGAGTGGGTTTAATGCTTGTGTTGAGACCGGAAGAGGATGTTTTAAACCCAGAATAGAACAATTAAATATTAAAAAAGTGATTAAAGTAAAGTTTTTCCAAGTGTCATTCAAATATTTACATTATTAAAAGGATTTAATACGAATTCAGTTGGAGGGTACTGTTTTTTTACGGACACCGTGTATTTACGTACGATGTTTATTGTTACCGTTATAAAAATTCTCTTGACCTACGGAAAATTTTCATTCTAATTTTAATCTTTTTATTATTTGCTGCGTAAACATTTTGTGAGCAAAGTTTACTGAACTTAATATTATATTTTTGTTTAAATACAGTTAGTAGATACTACGTCTTTATTTAGCACATAAACTTATCAGTTTGCGCCTACATTTTGATATATTTTAAAAATACACAAATGCTTTTTTTTATATACAGTGTATAGTATATTATATCGTAATATACACTTTGACAGTAGATTGGTTATTTACTGTCATACATAGATAGCAGTAGCTGTGACAGTGTTGTCTACTGAATTCAGTGGAATTATCAAAACTTCATTCAGCCGACCTATTTCATTCAAACCCAATACGTTTACATAGCAATTGAACGCGCAATTATAATAATAAGCCTATAAAAACACTCTTCAAGCCACAAATACGTCGATAAAAATCTATTCAATCGGTTCGAAATTTATAGCTCGATTTAATCACAAAATGTGCTTCGAATTTATTTTATGTTTTGATTTAACTTTTTAAAATTTAAAGAAGTTTAATCAACATCCATCAGTTGAGATTTTTGTTTGATTTAACTCCCGCAAAATTATTATTGTGTATTTTTTTTTTAATTTATGTATTGATTTTTTATTTTTTTTATCTATTTTTTATTTTTTTTGATAAAAGTTAGTTACTTTTCAAATACAGCGATGATCCAATCGACAAAGTTGCGTCATAAAATATATAGCAATAATTCTTTTGTTTATTTAACCCACACACAAATAAATACCAGTATTTTTTTTTCTCAAATTCTTAATAAATATATATATTTTTTTTTGATCTACTTTTAAAAAATAAAGCGAGTTTTGCAATCAAAATGTCGAAGCAATTAACATGGATCAGTTTGAATTTTAGTTTTGATTTAGACGGTGAAAAAAAACATGGAATTTATTTTTAAAAAGAAAAAGTAGGAAAAAAAAAGGTTTTCTTAAAACATTTCTAATGGACTTTCATCAAACTTTTTATACTTTTTTGAGGAGTTTTTTTTTTAAACGAAATGCACCGACGTTGCGTGTACACGAAAGTTGCATTAAACGTTAAACTGCGAAAGCTTCTTTTTCTTCTTATCAAAATGTCACAACTTTATTGGATCGAGAGTAAAAAGAGAGAGAGTTGAAAAGTAATCTAAGTGTAATTTGTAGTTTGATATTACGTAGTATTTGCGCCATAGACTTAAATTCGAACTCGATGTTTTCCGGTGCACTGCCAACTCCAACCCCCCCACTACAATAATAATGTTGTTGTAGGATATACTTTTTGAAAAGCGGGCGCGTCATTTTCTCTTTAATTTGAAGATGAAGGTCAGACCCTGTAATATTCTTTCTTTTGAACTCATTAATCCAGCTCATTCCGTCTTTGTTTTCTATCTACATGTACTGTACATGGCCCGCTAATTGCTCATTTGGATTTCAAAAAGACTTTTTGCTGATGTCACTTCTTGAGCTGCTTGCTCTCTTTCGCGCACAATAAAATATCCACTGGCGCTTTTACTTTAGAAAAAAACCCCCCTTTTATCTTCGGTCATCGCAAAAGTCATCCCGAGAAATTACGTCTTTAGAAAAGAACTAATTAGCGTCGATATTAACGTCAGGCTTCTTTGCATTTCAATAGGGAATAGAAGCTAAACTTTTATAATGATTTCCTACACGCGGTGTCCTTAAAAAAACAGTATTCAACTGAATGAGTATTAAATCTCCCTTTAAATAATTTAAATGTTTGAATGACACGTGGAAAAACTTTACTTTAATCACTTTTTTTTGTAATATTTAATTGTTCTATTCCGTGTTTAAAATATCCACTTTCAGTCTGAACACGAGTATTATATCTACTCACTACGTTATATTGCATTGATTCCAGCTTGATCGAATTCGTCCCATACCTGTATCATTACGTTGGCGCACTTCTTCAATAACCCAGTCTTAAATTAGCCATTCTACAAGATATGGGGTGTGATGCGAGAAAAGGTTTACAAGAAAATAGAACAGACGTTTGAAGCCAACGAATGATACAACCAGATGGGACGAATTCCATCAAGCTGGAATCAATGCGATGTAACACAATGAGAGTGGGTATAATGCTTATGGTGAGACCGGAAGTGAATATTTTAAACACAGTATAGAATAATTAAATATTAAAAAAGTCTTTAAAATAAAGTGGTTCCACGTGTCATTCAAATATTTACATTAGTAAAAAGATTTAATATCAATTCAATTGGGTACTGTTTTTTTACGGACACCCATGTACATATTATGCTTTCGTTTGGGTTGGGTTTGGTATATGGATGAGAGCCATTGACATTTTCGTAGTCAGCCAAAAGTCAATGGGTATTGAGTTGAATTAATTTTGTTTCCGCGTGAACGCGCATTCAATTCAGCGGAGAGAGTTTTTGAACAAGTGTGAAGTGGCTTTTAAGAAAAGATTTTAGAAGCTATTTATTAATAGCCGCGTATAACGCAATACGTCACCGCTATTCACCGTTCCACGAATCAAGATTATTATTATTATTAAAAAAGTTGTTAAGATGATTTTGATGCTTATTCTTTCTTCACCTACTGAGTAATAATTTTACTCCGCACAAGGATGAGCTATTTTCATTTTTTAAATACATGTACATGTAGGTAGAGAAAAAGTCGGGCTTGTTTTTTATTATTATCCCCAGCGATATGGCAAATTAAGTTAGCTGCTAATCGCCGTAATACTCGTATTATGTAGTCGAATGATCGTAATTTGAGAATAACAAGATTTTAAAACCGAAAATAGAAGATGGAAAGAGGCCCTATTGCCCCTATAAAACCTACACGACGGTTCTAATAAGTGTTTTTCTATACTCTAATTAAGTGTGTAAGCCTACTTATTGCTCGGGTAATTTCCTAGTTACGATAGTGCTCTCTTAATTATTACAATCACTTTTGCGTTTCTATAGTGAAATTATACGCTTTTCTCCAGAGAGAGAGTGAAAAAACCATTCTAGCTGCCTACATAATTATAATTATTATAACTCCGTATAATATACGTCTGTTACAGTTAATATGACCATAAAAACCTTATAAACCACGACGTAATTTATGGGATAACTTTTTTTTTTATTACGGTATTTTGCTTTTACTTTGATCAAATCTTTAAAAATAGATTTAAATTTTCCAAGTTTTTTTAAAAAAATTAAATTTCTTGGAACACTAATAAGCTTCATTATTATAATTATTAGTTTTTATAAACTACGCTAACAATGTAATTTGATTATTTCACTAAGATAGACGTGTAATTAAGTGTAATTATTAATATAAGTAGGTTTTTTTTATAAAAAATAAATAAAATTAATGAAAATGTAATAAAATTCCAACGAGAAGAGTGGAAATAAAAACGGATGAAAGTACCAAAAAAAAAAAATTAAATTTCAAGAAAAAACAGGGTTTTAATTTGTTAAACATTTATTGAGTAATAACAGTCTATTACAATACACTTTTTTGATATTTATCATCTTTAAAATTGTAAGGAAACAAATTATTCTTAAAAACTGAACACTTTTTAAAACAAATATTAAAAAAAAATTTTTAAAAAATTGAAATTATAATTGTGTTTTGGACAGCTGTAAAAGTGACAGCTAGACAATCAATTTATGCATCAAAATAAAACAAATTTTACTTTTATTTTTTAGGCAGCTTCAGGCCTGGATACGTACAACTTTTTTAAATAAAAAAATATCTAATTTTTAAAAAAATGGTACTTTCATCTTTTTTTATTTATTAACCATAAAATCTCTTTTAAACGTACATTTCCTGCAATAAATACTACTCCCATTGTAACGATTGAAAGGGAGGGGGGAGAGGGATTTATTATTTTAAATGTAATTGTTTAAAATTGTCACAGTTTCGAGAAATTTCCTATACACTACCAACATATAAAAATCAATCAATCGATTGTACCATTATTTAATATTTGACTTTCTTTTGTATAAACGTCGGTTTTTTTTTTTTTTTGGTAGAGTAAAGCCATTTGTCAAATATTTTGTTAGCAGTTTTTATTGACATTATTGTTGAGTTGTTAAAAGGCTCAAATACTGAAATCTAATTTATCTTAATAAATAAAAAGTAAGGAAAAAGAAGCTCCGCGATTTGTGCGGTTGGCAATTATTCTCGGTATTAATTGAGTGGAATGTAAACTAAGCCAAAAAGACAAGTTTATTAGTACAATCAACGTGTTTGGTCGTAACGCGTTTTATTAGGCTGACGTTTTCACGCGCAGCAACACGTGACACACATCACGCGTCATTCAATCTTGTTCCGACACAACTCTCGGAGGCTAATAATAATTGTTACCATGGTTCATCATAATCTTTCAAGGGATACGATGTCTCGTATAGAGAGACAGAGAGAGTAAGAGAGAGAGAGAGAGAGGCAATAAACTCGATCAATTTCTCTCTTTTTTTAATTGAGAAGCAATGAGATACTCTTATGTCGCCTTCTATAACAACACTTAAGGGTTGGCCTCACTGCCCTGGAAAAGCTCAATTATCATATTAATGGTATATAGAAAGAGAGAAAGAGATAAAATCGTCAACGCGAAGGTTTTCATAGCTTTTTCATTATAAGCCTATACGCAGAGGACAAATTAACTTTCAATGTTATTATTAATTAAATGCACGAAGGGAATTATTATTTTAATTATTATTATAAAAAAATTGACGTTTGATTCTATTCATAGAATATGTTATTTATTTTTTTAAATTATTAAAATTCTAATCCGATCGAATTTTTTTTTTTAAGATTTTAATTATCGAGATTTTTAATTTTTCAGGTGTGACTGATAGAAGGATGCTAATGACGTAAAATAAAAAAAAAAATGATAGCATTTCAACAGGTCACACCTTTCATTCAAATAACCAGATGCGAGAATTTAATATTATAGGCGTTCGAGTGCAGTAGCAACTCTGCCTTAAACGTCATTCAAATTCATTTGAAACTGATGCACGGTGTCCCGTGAAAAAAGTGCACCCAACTGAATTAGTATTAAAATCTTTTTAATAATTCTAAATATTATGAATGACACGTGGAATGTTGAAGAAGTGCATCAGCGTATGAGACGATTTGGATCAAGCTGGAATCGATGTAATGTAACATTGTGAGCGGGTATAATGCTCGTGTGGAGACCGGAAGTGGATATTTGAAACACAGAATATAACAATTTAAATGTTAAACAAGTGATTAAAGTAAAGGTTTTCCACGTGTCATTTAAATATTTATAATTATTAAAAGGATTTAATAAGAATTCAGTAGGGTACGTTTTTTTTTTCACGAACACCGTGTATTTTTATCACTTTTTTGAGTTTCACAAATTTATAAATAATACAAAAAAAAAAAATTTAAATGGACATATCCCCTTATTCCAAATGACCCCTCTTATTCTTATTCCTATTATAATAATTATTATTAAATACCGTAAGACCTTGTTTTTATGAATTTACAATTTAATATCTTTGTTTACATTATTTCATTATAATCCAGTAGAATTAATTTTTTATTATTTAATTTTTTAAAAAAAAAATAAAAAAAAATTAGTTGAGTTAATTATGCAAATGATTTTGTTTATAAAAAAAAGTAAAAATGAGCTACTACAAAAAAAAAGTACGCGTTTCGCTTCAATTAACAACAAAAATAATTATCAAGTTTATAGAAGTTTGTTGATTGAACGTGTCTCGAAATCGTTTTGCGTCACTCAACGTACATTTCAATTTGATAATCCCCAGCATTTTAATAGTTATGACATTCTTTGTTTCCACAAAAAAAAAAAAAACAATTGGGTTGGGAAAGGGTTGATACGAAGAACTTGTCTCTTGAGTTTTTAATTTAATTAAACGTCAGAACGAAAAAGAAATCAAAATGAGAAAACAATGAAACAAGGTGTTGGAATGCGTAGCCAATGCCAATATTTCATTTAAAAATAAAATAATTAATACAAATGAATTTCCACAATTATTATTAATGTATTACAATAAACAGTTTTAATTCGTAATTTTTTTTTTTTCTATATATTTATTTCCTTTGCTAATTATTATTATTGGTTAATTGAAAATCAAGGTAATCGATCTTGAGCCTACATTATTATTTTTTTTTTTTTAAAAAAAAACTTAATTAATATTTTTAATCTAACGAGAGTGGCAGTAATAGATCATGACATGTACATAGGTTGTAAGCGTATGTGTTTGGCTTACAAACTCAAATAAATAGCAACAACAGGACCGGTTACAACAACTGGTGGGAGAATGTAATTGACCTGAATTTTTTCACGCGCACAAAATAATAAAAAAAAAAAATTAAATTAAATGCTTTTTCTCCCCACTCAAAATCATTTTACTCTCTAAAAGCCTAATTAATTATCATAAATAAATTGGACTTACAATTATCTCGAGGGGTTGTCCAGTATTTAAACAAGCAGCGAATTCCATCGTGGGATAAGTTCTTCAGCTCTTCCCATTGATCGTCGCTTAAACTAATGTTCATCAATTTCGACGCTTCGGTGCTCGTCGACATATTATCTTTTCATTAAAATCGAATTACAGTAGTTTTTTTTTTTTTTAATTTGATTTTTTTAAAAATAAAAAAATCAGAAATTTTTCACTTTCTTCGTCGCATTTTTATAGAGAGAGAAACTAATAATTTTGGGAAACGCGTCGGATGAAAAATTGATGCGGAGACAATATTATTATTAATATTATTTGTGAGATGGAGCGAATTTCGCGTACGTCTTGTAAACACCGTTTCGGATGAAGAAATGATTCGTAAAGTGTGCGCGAGAGCTTCGGTGGCTGAAGGAGGAATAGGTGATGGAGGAGGTGGTTTAGGTGTATTTGTCCTTCGATAATAATACAGTAATGGCGAAAGCCAACTGCAAGAGAACTCAATAAACCAATAGGGTCGGGTTCATTTCCAGACTTTCAAACTGAGATTAAGTGAAATCAGAGTGCTACGGGTATCGCTAGCTGAAACTATACCTATATCTCTCTCTCACTCTCTCTCTTTATATCAGTTGTGCATTTTGTTTGCCATTCACACAAACGTCTTTATTGTGGACTTATCTATATCATGCAACGACAAAAAAAAATTTTAAAGATAAAAAAAAAAGTGTAGAAGAAATTTACATAATTTTTATCACTTTTTTTGCAGTCGTATAAACATTTAAAAACTACTTCAATAAATCAAATAATTAATGTAATTTTGTAAAACGATATTTTAAACTATTTAAAATAACTTGTTTTTTTTTAAATGTTTATTATTATAAAATACACGGTGGTTCAAGAAAAAGTAAGCTTAAACTTTATTAAATTTTTCATTTACACGGTGTTCGTAAAAAAAAACGAACCCACCTGGATTAGTATTAAATCTTTTTAATAATGTCAATCTTTTAATGGTACTGTACATGGAAAAACTTTACTTTAAGGACTTTTTTTTTTAATATTTAATTTCTATTCTGTGTTTGAAATATCCACTTCCGGTCTCAACACAAGCATCATAACTACTCCCTATGTTACATTGCATTGATTGCAGCTTAATCGAATTCGTTTCATCTGGTTGTATCATTCGTTGGCTTCAACGTCTATTCTTTTTTTTTTCTTGTACACCTTTTCTCGTATCATACCCCATATTTCGTAGTAGGCTTAATTTAAATTTGGGATATCGAAAAAGTGTATGAACGTGTGAGAGAGGCTTAAGACGAACGCCATCTGCAGGTTGTAATCAATGCAGCCAGGAATAGTGAGTGGGTATGATGCTTGTGTTGAGACCGGAAGAGGATATTTTGAACACAAGATAGAACAATTAAATATTAAAAAAGGTGATTAAAGTAAAGTTTTTCCACGTGTCATTAAACTATTTACATTATTGAAAGGATTTTAATCGTAATTCAGTTGGTTACCTTTTTTTACGGACACCCATGTACCAGGTATATGAAATGAAGTTTGGCTTACTTTTTATTGAATCACTGTGCACATTGAACATTTTAATGAATGCATAGATATTAATGTAACTTATTCTCGGTGGAGTATTTTTTATTTTTATATTTTTTAAGTTATGATAAATGGTGGAGGATGTGCATCTATAATAAACAGATTATTTAGGTATACGAGTATAACGTTATTAAAATAAACGTTGGTTTCTCGTAATCTTTGAAAGTAATTTTTTTACTATTCATCAAATGCATATTATGTACAAATTTGTTGATTTACTTATTAATTAAATCAAGACTAGTAAATTTGTTTCGTCAATAAAAGTTTATTTTATTGAAATTTTGAATGGAGAGTAAATTGAATCGATTAAAGGAATTAACTACTCTACTAGATGAGTTGTTAAAGTTTGAAATTATCGATTATTTTTTTTTAACAGAAATCAACAAGAAAAATTGTTTGTAGAAGTTGTTTTAAAAAAAATGCTGAGTGAATAAAAGTTTCTCAATATTTGAAAATTTAAAAATAAAAAGTTTTTTTTTGAGTTTCAAGAAAACATAATTATTGTTGTCAAAATTGTGTGTCGTAGACGCGCCTGGTTGAGAGCAGCAGCGGCTGACTTTGACACTGTTTCTTAAAAGTGTTTGTCGATCAATTTCCGTCGGTCGTGAAATTTCACTTCCGGATGCCAAAACGGTGTTAGGAGGGGGGGGGGGGATGATTGTCGTTGATTTGACGACCTGTTACACATTTCAAATGGCTTTTAATTCTTTTAAAACGTCATATTTTTTTTATTTTTTTTGGTATCTACGTCGCACTTTGTGAGCAATGGATAGACAATTTGACACGTACGTCGGTTGACGGTGACATAAAACACATAAAGTTTTGCGGAAATTAAAAAGTTAATCGCAGCGTACAGTATTTATTTAAAGATAACCCATCAGGGATACCACTTGGTTTTTGCCCTACTGTGTTTTTCCATCTACAATAATACTGTATACAGGGTGTTCTTAAAGGTTATGCTCAAACTGAAGGGGGAGGTAGAGGAGTAAAAAATAAACAACTTTCAATTAGAAAAAAAAATTGTTTTTGAGGCTTAATTACGGAGTTGCGAGCATTTGATGGGTCATGCTGCCCCTGAATAACGCTATGAAATCACAAATAGCAAGCTGTACCGCAATGTTTTTCTGCTATGCGGCGCAGTGGATATACGCTTAACTCAAAGCGATTATCTAGGGGCAGCATGACCCATCAAATGCGTGCAACTCCGTAATTAAGCCTCAAATGCCATTTTTTTTCTGATTGAAAGATGTTTATTTTTTACTCCCCTACCTCCCCCTTCAGTTTGAGCATGACTTTTGGAAACACCTTGTATGCATTTTTTTCGTTAAATAAAATATTAAATAGAAATGCTATATGCAAATTAACTTTTTAATTGACGGTGCATTAGATTTGTAAATTCAACTAATTTGCATTTTAATAATTAATTAATTAATTAACAATTATCTTATTTAAAGTAAACGAAGATCAAAAGATTTATTTTGCATATGAAGAGGTCAACTTGATAATTACACGGTGTGTACATACAATATAAGAAGTTATTATTTTCATTGAAAGAAAACCTTATGTATTCCAATTTGAATGTATAGAGATTTGTTGTCAGATTATACTAACCAATAGTCATTTGCCTTTACATGTAACTAGTTATTGTATCGCTATACGCAATTATACGATTTTCAATTATTTGCTCGTTAATATTTTTTCTTTTTTTTTAACTGCGGTTATAATCTACGTTAGCCATCTACCGGTATCTACAGTACATATTATAAGAAATAGAATTTCAATTATTATTTTATTTTTGGCCAATCAAATTTTAATTCTTTTCGCGATTCGAGATATGTTTTTGAAATTGCAATCGACTCAATTAGCCATTTTAATAGACTGTTGTTGTATCGTTTCTATAATTGACTGGAATTTTTTGTCAATTTTAAATAAAGTCAAATTGCTAGTTATGAGCTTAGTTTCACTCTGTTTGCTAACTATTGTTCTCACCCAACCCCGTTTTTTGTTTGTGAAAAATAAAAAAAGGACATAAAAACCTGCGTTGGTCTGCAGATACTGTACTTGTACTGGACAATATTATTGTTTTGAGAAGTGACCTTAATTATACAATTAATTTTTTTTAAAAAAAAAAGTAACCATTTTTATTCTAAGGTGTAGGGGACCATTAAAAAAATATATATTTTAAATTGCGTTTAATTTTAGCCAGTTTTTCTCGTTTAATTATCTGGCTCTGATCAGTTCGTATTAAAGCATTTGAGTCGGTCGGAAAAATTCGAGGAAAAAATTTCAAGCGTTTATGTAAATATTTGACATTTTTGGGTGAAACGTGTAGTTGTCGTAGTATTATAACCTCCATTTATCTCCATCAATAAAATTGATAGCGTACAATATTGGTTCGTTTACGTAAAATGGAAATGAAATATTGAAAACAACTTTTTAATAGATATTTTAATGAACATGATTCATTAAAACATTTAAGTTTTTTTAATGGATATTCATGAACGGTATATTAACAGTATAAGAAGTGCATTTTCTATTATTATGGTGATAATGTACAGTTATGAATTGTTTCGGCAACGCGAGTGTAGCTATAGTTACAATTTGACATTACAATTTACAAAAGTTGATTTATTAATTTTCTTAACAAAAAGTTAGAAATAGATAAAGTGCGTAATTAAAATTGATATCATTTTCAAAGAATCAAATAACTTTATATTTTATTTTTTAGATTTATATATTTTTTTTTTTTTTATGTTTTTCTATTGCTACTAGTAACTAGAAACAATTGTTTTCGCCGATGAACGTACTGTATAGGAGAGAAAGCCATCATCAATTTTTAAGTAGCCATTAATTTGTAATCTAATTTTATCCAATTAAAAAGACCCAATGTTGCTATCAATTATTTGTTGAAATATAAATAAAATTGCTTCAGCGTAAAAAGAGTTGGCCATCCAGCGGAAGTGGAGCTACAGTAGCTATATATGGCCACGTCAATAGGCTCAAGACAGGCTTTTTATTTTGTAGGGCGCACATGTAATTAATTAATTAATTAATCAATTGGAATAGCGAAGGAGTTTGAAAATTAGTGGCATTTTTATTTTTATTATTTTCGTTGGTGTATAGTCTTGCCTTCGTTGCTAAGGAATTAATAGACGCTTTTGGGAACTGATTGTTTACCGGAACTGGGCGTTTACTTCATAGTATATACATCATAATACTGTATATTGATAAACATAATCACAAGCATTAAAATAATTATTATAATAATAAAAAAATGAAAAATACCCAATTTTTAATATAAAAAATTTTGCTTTTATTTTAATTTATTATTGATAAACATAATCACTCGCATTAAAATATATAAAAAAATAAAAAATAGCCACTTTTGTGGCTATAAAAATATGTGGCTTTATTTTCATTTATAAGAATAATTAAGTATAAAAAAAAGTTTGCTTTGAAAATTACAGAGTTTGAATTACAGTTACGTAAGACCACCTCTCAAGGAAGACCACCTCAAAAACGTCCCTCCAATTTACCATGTTAATGCACTCCTCTAATAGTAGACCACATCTACTACAAGACCCATTTTAAGTCCCATTTTCAACGGAGGTCTCGATTTGAAGAGCAGTGAGATGGTGCGCAGTAGCATTGCGCAGTGAGAGATGAGGATGTAATGAGTTGTATTGGAGTGTGCTTCAATAG
Source organism: Polydesmus complanatus (assembly GCA_034692225.1). Taxonomy (NCBI): domain Eukaryota; kingdom Metazoa; phylum Arthropoda; class Diplopoda; order Polydesmida; family Polydesmidae; genus Polydesmus; species Polydesmus complanatus. The sequence goes on along the minus strand of JAQGAZ010001301.1, from coordinate 11,915 downwards.
ATACACTTCTAATAGTGGACCACCTCTACTACAAGACCATTATAAGTCCTAATATCAACGGAGGTCTCTATTTGGAGAGCAGTGAGATGGTGCGCAGTAGCATTGCGCAGTGAGAGATGATGACGTAGTGAGTTGTATTGGAGTGAGCTTCAATAGATACACTTCTAATAGTGGACCACCTTTACTACAAGACCATTTTAAGTCTTATTTTCAACGGAGGTCTCTATTTGAAGAGCAGTGAGATGGTGCGCAGTGTGATTGCGCAGTGAGAGATGATGATGTAGTTAGTTGTATTGGAGTGTGCTTCAATAGATACACTTCCAATACGCCATTACAATTTATAACAATACAATTCTACTCTAAAGGTCAAAAGACACAACAATTAACATTTTAATAGCACAAAAATTATAATATTTTTTTAAACAAACATTCTATTCGAAGACCACCTCCATTTGAAGACCACTTTTAGTAGGTCCCACCAGTGGTCTCAGTAGAGAAGTTTCACGGATAATCGAGACTCAACTGAATTTTATTACAGTACATGACATGTACAATGTATTTATAAATAAATAATAAATTGTATTAATTGTAATTATGCTGTTTTAATATATTTAATTCAGATTTTAATATCGGCATTAATTATATTTTAATTAATAAAATCGCAGTGCAACATTATAATAGTTATTCGATTTATTCTCGTTCAACTTTTAATTTAATACTATTATTATTATTTTTTAAGATTTTTATTGAAATAGGATTAATAAAAGCTAACAATAGAAAATGTCAAATGTATAATAATAATTATTGTTGTACAATCGCAAATCCTTTTGAAAACTCATTTGTTTTGATTGTGTTCGCAGATTGGGTACCCCATTTCCGGCTGAGTTTTCGCTGGGATAAAAAAAACAATGCGAGAGCTTAGCGGAGAGTATACGGTAGCTCGTCGCCCATTTCCGGTTGGAAAATTTCTAGACGCATATGAATGTTTTTCTGGGGTGTGTGTGTGTGTGTGTACAGTTCTCGACTGAATGAATACCGAAATTACTGCTGAACACGTGAGTTAACCGAATTATTCTTCATTCCCCAATATTATTAACTACTCGGAGTATTCGTCGTATTATTTCGAGCTGAAAATTAGCGCCGAACGATATGTTTGACGCGTTCGACTGCAGAAGGTGGACGTGTCCTTATTAACGCTGACTATTCGCAAGTGCTTTTCCATTTTTTTTTTTATATATACACCTATCGATTTCTTTACCATCCATTAACTTAAATTTTTATTGCGTAATATTTACTGCTACTACTTTTTATCTCTCTCGCTCTTTCTCTAAAAAAAAAGTATTGTATTATTATTAATAGCTCGCAAAAATAATCAATGTCAAAATTCGTGATGTCATGACTTGCCGATACAACCAACTTGTAAATAGTCGATCCACCTTATTAATTATTATTATCCTACAGTTGAGCAATTTTCGATCGAAATAATATTATGGACACCGTAAATTTAATTTAAAAAAAATTTATTTTAACGCCCGTAATATAATTATTTCTAGTTAATGTATAGTATATTACATTAATTCGAAAAATCTAAATTTGAGATTATAAATGTGTCGTCGATTATAATTTAATCGGCCGCCGTACAAATTGGAATTGAAATTGATTGCGTAAATTTTCTTTTGAGAATTAATTTATTTTTATTTTTCCTATAGTAAAGTGAACACATCAATGTCCACCATCAAGCAAGTGATAAGCGAAGCCGTGGAGAGGGGTAAGTTGTATCTATAAAACATTAAAATGTTTGAAACCCCAACATTTGAATTTTCTCAAGTTACCAAATTTCTTATACCATACCTTTGAAGTTTCTGAATTTGCAGTTAAAAATCCAACACCTATCAGACTTCGAGATTTGATTCGTCAAATTCGCGCCGCCAGAACAGCTGCGGACGAACGATCGGTGGTACAAAAAGAATGCGCGTATATCAGGACCACTTTTCGAGAAGAGGATAACACATGGAGATGCCGCAATGTGGCCAAGCTACTTTATATTCATATGTTAGGCTATCCGGCTCATTTTGGTCAGGTAAATCTACCGAGTTAATAGCGCCGATTTAGATCCAGAAAGCATTAATAATAATTATTATTCTTTTTGACAGCTCGAATGTCTGAAGCTCATAGCTTCACCCAGATTTACGGACAAGAGGATAGGTTATTTAGGAGCTATGCTGCTCCTGGATGAGCGGCAGGATATACACTTATTGGTTACAAATAGTTTGAAAAAGTAAGAAAAAAGAATTTTTATTGCTTGGAATTTTTAGATATTAATTGTGATTTTTTTTTTTTTTTGTGTTGATTTCAGTGACTTAAATAGTCAGACTCAATTCGTTGTGGGTTTAGCGCTATGCACGTTAGGAGCTATTTGTTCTCCTGAAATGAGCCGTGATCTTGCTGGTGAAGTTGAACGTTTGCTCAAATCTTCCAACGCGTACATAAGAAAAAAAGTATTAATAACTACATACGTTAAAATTGATCCCGAGTTTGCTCATTTTATTTATGTTTTTAGGCTGCTTTATGCGCTTTTCGAGTAATTCGAAAAGTTCCCGATTTAATGGAGATCTTTATACCCGCCACTAGATCGCTGTTAACGGATAAGACTCATGGTTGTTATTAATTTCACTTTTACTCCGTATTTTCTTATTTTTCTTTCTGTTAAATAATGTTTTATTAATTATTTTTTTATTAGGTGTGCTTATTACGGGAGTTATTCTCATCACTGAAATGTGCGAAAAAAGTCCTGACACTCTGCAACATTTTAAAAAGGTATATTTTTCACTTTTTAAGTTTGAAATAATGCACGTTTGAACAACTGTTGGTAGTTAATTTATTATTTATAAAATTATTTTATTAGTCGATTTTTTTTAATTAAGAAATTTTGCTTTCTTTGATTTGCTGATTGAATTTTTGACTGAGCTTTTTTACATTAACTTCTACTACCGTAGATTTTTTTTTTTTACCCAGCATTAAGTTAGCATTCAAAGTTTTGAACATGGCAAGGAAATGGATAAAGTAGATGCTTACAAGTTTTTTTGTTTCCTTTTTTATTGCATCCTGCGAGTGATTTTTTTTTTTTTTTTTGATAACAAACATTGGCTCTCTATTCTTCTAATATATCTTATTTTTCTTGTTGTCCCTTTATAGGATACCTATTTTGAGGTAAATGTTAAACAACTTATCATCGTTCATCTTTTTTTCTACTTTTTTTTTTTTTAAATCTTATTTAATATCATTAAATTTTTTTTCGGTTTGTGGGTAAAAGTATATCTCGCCTTTAAATCTGTTAGTTAAATTTTAAGCTTCTGAACGGATTACTCTTAAAATTTAGTTTATGAAATTATTTTTTAAATTACAGTATTATTGTAAATACGTGTTTGTATATTTATTTTTAATTTTAAATAATATTAGGCAGCAAAGTTTTGTGTTTTAATACTTGTTTTAACAGATTTTTAATGTTTCTAGCTTGTTCCTAATCTTGTACGCATATTAAAAAATTTGATAATGGCTGGATATTCACCCGAACACGACGTATCGGGTGTTAGTGATCCTTTTTTACAGGTCAATTGATAATAACTTATATTTGCTTTTTGAAGTATTCAATATTAAATGATTAAAAAATTTTTTTTTAAAGGTGAAACTTTTAAGAATTTTAAGGATACTAGGAAAGCAAGACACTGACGCTAGTGAAACAATGAACGATATCTTGGCTCAGGTTTGCAAAATCTTTCAAATTATTGAAGATAAAGATTGTCTTTAAAATGGTTTTTATATTTTCTCAGGTTGCCACAAACACTGAAACGAGTAAAAACGTTGGAAACGCTATTCTTTATGAAACTGTTTTGACAATTATGGACATAAAATCAGAAAGTGGCCTTAGGGTAACTACATTTTTATTAATTTTTTGTTAAAAAAAAACATTTTTTAACGCTAATTTAGGTATTGGCGATCAATATATTGGGAAGATTTTTACTTAATAATGACAAGAATATCCGTTATGTGGCTTTAAACACGTTGCTTAAAACCGTTCAAGCTGATAATAATGCCGTCCAGAGGCATAGAAGCACAATTGTTGAATGTCTTAAAGATCCTGATATATCGATTAGAAGGTACATTTTATTTCACTTTTATATTTTTGCGTTATAAGTTGGAAACTAGGTAATTGCTTTTAATTTTATTTTAGGAGAGCGATGGAACTATGTTTCGCCCTAATCAACACGAATAATATAAGAACAATGATGAAGGAATTGCTTACTTTTCTGGAAGCATCCGATTTAGAATTTAAAGCTCCGTGCTCATCGAATATGTTTATTGCTGCAGAAATGTACGTTTGTTTTTTTTTTTTGATTTTTAATTTTACCGTATTTATATAAAGAACTTTTTGACAGGCATTCTCCCACTAAAAGATGGCATTTAGATACGATGTTAAAAGTTTTGACAATAGCGGGAAATTATGTGAGAGATGATGTAGTCGCTAATACTATTCAGTTGATATCGGAAACGAGTGCGATGCACGCTTACAGCGCTTGGCAGTTGTGGAAATGTTTAAACACTTGTAACGAGCAACAACCTCTAATACAAGTCGCTGCTTGGTGTATTGGCGAGTACGGTGATTTACTGGTCTCTGGTCAAACAGTGGAAGAAGAAGTGATGCAGGTTTGTATTCCGATATATTGAATTAGAACCGCAATATTCGGTTTTAAAATATTATATGTTTTATGCAGATAAATGAAGAAGAAGTTGTTAATCGTTTAGAACAAATTATAACGAGCAATCACAGCTTAATGGTTACAAAACAATTCATACTAATGGCACTGGTGAAACTCAGCACTAGATTTAAAACTTGCGTACCGTAAGTTTCCAAAAAATAATGTTTAAAACTGTAGTATTAAATTTAATAATTTGTTTTTTGCAGTTACATTCAAAAGTTAATTGATTCATTTGGAAGCCATTTAAATGTTGAGCTACAGCAAAGAAGTGCCGAATTTTCACAGTTATTTAATAAATACAACAATTTAAGGTGAGACTATAATAAGATTTATATAATTTCATAGCTTTCACTTTAAATCTTTTTTTTTTTTTTTTGTAATAGGCCCGAGTTATTAGAACGAATGCCAGCTTTGGAAAATAAGCATTCCAGTGGAACGAATAATTTGCAAAATGGTGACGCTCATAATGGGGAAAATCTTTTGGAAGAGCCAGAAACGAAAAAGAATGCCTTTGAAGAAATTAACGGATCGGTATTTTGTTTATAATAATTATTGTTTTTAATTGGTTAAAAAAAAACTTTAAAACTTTTTGTTGTTTGCAGAATACACTTTTGGATTTGCTGGGAGGAGTAAACAGTCCGAAATCGAGCGATACTGTTTTTAAAGTTAATGAATCGTCGAAACAATTTACAAAAAATCCAGATATATTAGATCTTTTAGGAGGGTTGGACGTGTCGTCAACTAATTTAACTAATGAACCTGCGCCTCCTGCTTCGTATCCAATTTTAGGAGGAGGAGGAGTTGGAGGATTTAATAGTGGGATGCTTATTGATAACTTCTTTGCACCTCCTGTGAATTGTTAGTGAAGAATTTTGCAATTTTTAGATTTGGAAACTTTATTATTTATATTTTCTTTAGCCGTAGCCATCTCTGGAATAACAGTTTTTGAGAAAGATGGTCTTAAAATTGATTTCGAGTTTGAAAGACCCAACGATAACCCTCAGCTGACAGTGATCACGTTACACGCTTCAAATTCATCCATCCATCCCACTACCGACTTTTTGTTTCAAGCTGCGGTTCCCAAGGTGAATTACAAATGTTTATTATTAATTTATTTTTCTTTCATAAACTTTCTTATGCTATTTAAGACATTCCAACTACAATTACTTTCACCGAGTTCGACCACAATACCTCCTGGTAATTCTGGTACAGTAACTCAAATAATTAAAATCATTAATCCTTCAAAGGTAAATATTTGTTTTGTAAATTGAATAATTAAGTTGTTTGAAACTAAGTTTGCCCGCATTTGTTTGTCTTCAGAATCAACTTCGAATGAGAATCCGTGTGGCTTACTGTCAGAACGGAATTACCGTCCAGGAGCAAAACGAGTTAAACAATTTTCCACCGGGCTCGTGGCAATGACTTTAGAGAGGCATATTTAATGCAGAAGTTAAAATAATCTTAAAGAAATGGAAAGCCAACGTTAAGACTATTCGCTTTATCGGAAGGCGATTCTCTTTTTGTGATAATACGCAGGTGAAACCATTTTTTAAAAAGTGTCTCTTGGTAAGTAATTGATAGAGACCCAGAAATGAAATTCTAAAAAAAAAAAAATAATAATAATAACTAGGTGAGCGCATTGTTATCGGAAAGAACGTGTATATATTTCAAAAAGATTTGTGAAGTTTATTTGCCCTGGGTGTAGGGTAAGGCGCGAGAGAAGTCACACACTTAGAAGATACTGTTTTTGGCAAAAAAAATTTCTCTAACCATTTTTATTAGACAAGATTCGCGATTTTAGAAGCTGCAAAGCAGACTTGACCGTGTTTAGGGGGAAAAAAAAATTTATGTATGGGATTACAAACTGATAAAAATTATTAAACGGAGTTTTTCTTAGTGTGTAAAAAAGAAAAAGAGGCTATTGTTACAACCTTTTTTTTTTTTTATTAGGCAGCTGTTTACGAAATTGCATTCCTATAATTTTTCGTTAAAATTTACATTAACTTCTTACGGGGACTTTTTGTTTTTGTTGTAAATTAAATTTCAAAGAAAAATTGATGCAGACAAGTTGATGATTTAACTTAAGTTTTATTTTTATTCTATTGTTTATCTCTAAAAATATACACTGTCGACAAAAATCTTAAATATTTACAAAACCAAAAAGTCAGTTTTTTTTTTAGAATTCACTGATTCTTACGATCATCGCATTACATCGGGTATATCGTGATAAATAAGCTGCGCAAACTCCTGGCAAGCGGATTTTATATCTGGAAATTGATATTGAAAACCAGACTGAAGCGCTTTTTCAGGAATCACCTTCTGGCCTTCCGTAAGCATCGTCGCTCTTTCTTCTCCGAAAGCGAGATTTGCTATCGTTAAAGGAAGAGGGATGACAGCGGGTCTCCACATTTGGTGAGCGAAACATTTAGCAAATTCCGCGTTGGTAATAGCTTGAGGTGCGACGCCATTTACTATCCCGCTTACTCGTTCGTTTTCTATGACGTGTACGAATAAGGCAGCTAGATCGTCGATGTGAATCCACGGCAACCATTGAGTTCCGGAGGCGATGGGTCCACCCAGACCCAAAAAAAACGGCCAAATGAGATTCTTAATCATCCCTCCTTGACGACCGAGAACGGCACCTTTATAAAGGAAACGAAAATACGAGGTGTAAAAACCAAACACGTTTCAGATCACAACTTGACACACGAACCTGTTCTAATAGAAACTCTTCTCACATTTATCTCGGGCGGTAAAGCCGCAGCTGCCTCCCAATCTGTACACAGCCGGGACAAATAATCAAAATCGCCACCGCGGCTGTTTTCGGTGTACGTTTCTGTGGGACTAGGTTTATAATATGCTTTCATAAGAAAAAAAAATATTAAAATTTGTTAGCTAATTAAGAATTGTATACCAGAATTATTAACACACCAACGCCGGAGATTGTTGCAAAGACTCTGGGTTTTATTTTAGAAAGTCGAATGGCTTTTGCTAATGATTTTGTAGAATTTATTCGACTTGCCCAGATGTTTTGTTTAAACCCCGGTGTCCACCTTCTCGTAGGATCCATGATATTCTGCCCCGCGAGATTGACAACTGCTTCGCATTCGCTCGGTAAACCCGACCCTTCTAGATCCGTCTATTTTAATATTATATAAGATTTATATTGCAGTTCAGCATCATCATTTTGTTTTTACCCATGTCATTCTATTGAGTCCAGGATATCTTGATACGACGATAACATTGTATCCTTTCTTTGACAAAGCTCTAGAAAGAGCTGATCCAATAAATCCACTTCCTCCACCTGGAAAAAATATAATTATGGTAACTACGCTTTATACGTGCTTTTAATATAGATTGATTTTACCAATCAAAACAGACATTTTTAATAGTGAAAATGTTTCACCCGAATGCAATGCAAACTATTGTAATCTCAAATTCATTAGGACCTATTAAAATGACAAAACCGGCAAGAACGACTTTGCCAGAAGTCAGCTGTTTAATTTTTCCTTTCACCGTGATCCATCGGGAGCTATTCAAGGTTATACGTCATAATGGGCGTGACGTTTGGAAGCAGACGGGCGGAAGCTTAGTTTAAAGTTGTTTTGAAATCTCCAAAACCACTTTTTTGTTTTTATACAAGTCATCACAAAAAGGCACACGGTAATAGGAGTCATCAAACAATATGTAGGGTTACTCCTTTATCGTGAGCTTTTTTGGTGTGACTTTATTTAGAAAAAGAAGTTTTTGGTCTTTTTGAAGATTTCGTAGGCAAGATAACACGTGGTTTATGTTTTAACGCGTTGTACTGCACGGTGAAATAATCTTAAAAAGGTAATAATAATTATAAATATTTATTAAAAGTAAAACTTTAATCTGTCGTAAGCAAAGTTAATTATATCTTTTGTTATTTTATATGGTTTATATTAAGGAAATAGATTTGGTGCAGCTGTGAGTTGGTATTCGTTTTGCGAGGGTTCGTTGATCAAGTTGGACTGAAATAATACGGTATAGGCCCTAATCAATAATATTATATGCATTTCTTCAAAATCGCTTCGAAAATTATTATTAAAAATACTATTATTATCGATTCTGCGCCTTGTTGTTTCACGCGCACCATGAGCGCCGCAAACGGTACCGCGAAAAACTTTTTACTTCCACCGGCGCAGGTAAGAGGTATGACCGAACTGAAACGAGAATCTTTCCTCAAAAAAATTACCGTGCCACGTCTCAAAGTTCCTACATCTTCGATGGAGCAGGTTTTATCGGCAATTAAACCGCTTCTCCTCAAGATGAGCAAACTTCAAGCTGTTACGGATTGTGAGGAGGATGAGACGCGCAAAGCCATTCTACTGAATCCCAACCTCGTCGCCGACGAACACAACTCTATCCTCAGCGCGGCTCTAAAAGAGAAAGTGGAGTTCGATTGGAAAGAAATTGAATTGAAATACGAAAATTACCGCTACGATGATATTTTGGATGCCGTGTTGCCCGAGGACCAGGAAAAAGTGAGTGGGTTCAGCCGCATCGGACATATACTACACCTGAATCTTCGCGACCATATCATCGATTACCGTTATTTAATTGGGCAGGTACTTTTAGATAAACACGTGGGGGTGAGGACTGTGGTCAATAAAGTGGACACCATTGGAAACGAGTTTCGTACGTTTAGCATGGAGATGTTGGCGGGGGAAGAGGATTACATGGCTTTGTTGAAAGAAAACTGCTGTTCTTTCCAATTCGATTTTTCGCAGGTGTATTGGAACTCGCGTTTGAGTACGGAACACGAGCGTTTGGTAAATGGTTTGAAGGAATTCGATAGTGTTCTGTACGATATGTTTGCCGGAGTCGGACCGTTCGCCATTCCCGCAGCCAGACGTCGTAAAGCCAGAGTTTTGGCCAACGATCTCAATCCCCATTCTTTCAAATGGCTCCAACACAATATCAAACTGAACAAGGTAGAGAAACTAGTTCGAGCTTTTAATTTAGACGCTCGAGAGTTTGTACGAGACGTGGCGAAAAAAGATTTGATCGAAACGTGGAACGAGTTTAACCGCAGCGAAGACGAATCGGTGACGTTTCCCCAAATACATTTCGTGATGAATCTCCCGGCTTTGGCCGTGGAATTTTTAGACTCATTCGTCGGACTTCTCGACGAGCATTCTTCGGAAATGAAAGACTCGGCGGATTTTATTTTACCCACGGTTCACTGTTACATGTTTATTCCCGATAAGTCGGATTTGCGAGAACCTGTGCGCAAAGCAGAAGCTGTTTTGAAATTGTGTAAATTAGACGCGGAATCGACTATCGTTAGTTTCGTTCGAAGCGTTGCACCGAGCAAGGAAATGATGAAAATATCTTTTAAAATTCCGAAAGATATATTATTTGCTAGCGTCGATTTAAATGTTGATAATGATCTGGATTTGCCGCAGAGCAAAAGACAGAAATTAGATAATAATTAAATGTTTGTTTGTTTTTTTAATACGTAATAATTGATTTTTTTACTCGTTAGTTTTTTATTAATTTTATTGATTCACTCGCCTACTTTGAAAGACGCGAAGAAAATATTTATTGTCTCAATTTGTTTGTTAGGGGGTTTTTTTTGCTGCTAGGAAATTAGAAAATGGGTCGCAACAAAAATCAACAAAAGCGAATGCAAAAGAGTCGGGCTGTGTTTAAAGTGGCTGGAAATAAAAATCTGAAAGCTAAAGAGAAAGCAAAACCCGTCACAACTAATTTAAAAAAGGTTTTGAAACTGCTTTTTTTTTTTTAATTAAAAATTTAATTAATAATTGTTTTCGAATTATTTAAAAAGATGAACGTGAAAGCTAAAGAAGAAGTCCTACAATGCGATAAAAAGTTGGACGATGTTCGGGATTTAATCCTGACAAAATCGGTAAACATTATTTATCAGAAATCAGTAAAAAAAAAGAATTATATTTTTTAATTACGAGTAGAATACCGGAGTAAGGCACTGTCCATAAATGACGTCACGCTCATAGGGGGGAGGGGGGGTTCAACATTTTGTGACGGTGTGTGATGAGGGGGAGGGGGGGTATTTAAGAAATTGGACGTCACAAAATCCAAAATGCGCAACTTTAAAAAAAAAAAAAAAAGAAATGGAAATTTTTAAATTTTTTTTTTTAAAAAAATTATAGGCCTACTTATTGTAAATTATTTTTTTTTTCTATGAAATTTTTTTATTCATTATTATGTAAATAAAAATCATTTTCCATTTCGCTCGAAACGTTTTTTAAAACTATTTTTAAAACTTTGTTTCTAAAATAATAATTGTCTCAATGAATTTTTTTTTATAAACTTTTGACCTCAATTAATGCCCTTAAAATACTTTTTAAGGAAGGTATTTGGCTGGTTTTTTGTAGTGTATCTTTTGTTAAGGGTAACAAAATAATTATCACAGGAAATGAATTTAAAAAAGTTAAACTTTTTCAGCCAGACAATTTTCAAAGCAAAACCGCATTTTAATAAAAAGAAACTTAAGAAGCAAAGGCCCTTAAGTATGAGACAATCGCCGCTTGCTGGATAAATCTAGTTTTTAATAGTACTTTCCCAGACCGCTATCCACATCTTTTGAAAATAAAACAATTAAAAACATCCAGGGTAGCTGGTCACTTCACACATTTTATTCTATAAAAATGGTCTTAAAATAAAATTTGTTTCATACCTGGGCACAACCAATTGCAGTAGTTGTCAGTCTCCAAATATTTTCCTGTTTATTAAGCATTCGCGGATTTCAGTAAGTTTTTACAAAATTAATATATTTTTATAGTTGTTTACTGCAGAGTAATAAACAATTTTAAATTTTAAAAAATAAATAATTTTCAATACTGTACTAGTAATTGCCACCTATTTTTAAGTGCACATTTAAATAAGTAAATACAACAATTTTAAACCATTTTTAATTTAAAATAATACTTTTCACTTTTAAAAATAAATATTAAATCTACTGTCGTTTTTTGAGCGCACATTATATTAAGTAAATAAAATAATGTGCAGTATTACATAATTTAAAATTAAAAAAAAAATTCACAAATCTTTTACAATTTTAATAAATTTCGTCGATTTTTGAGCGCACATTTAAATTAGAAAATAGAATAATTTTCAAGCAATTGTGTGCAGTAATAGATAATTTTTAAT